>JANHFL010001653.1:42889-57970 GCA_032468155.1 Oxyrhabdium leporinum | reverse complement strand
GAAAGAAAGAAAGAAAGAAAGAAAGAAAGAAAGAAAGAAAGAAAGAAAGAAAGAAAGAAAGAAAGAAAGAAAAGTTTGCTTAGAGGATAGCATGCATCAATAGAATAAAGTCATAAAGTCACTTGTTTTTAGAACTTCAGTTATTTTTAAAAGAATATGATAATGAATTTTCAAAGTCCCTTTTTAAATATAGCTGGGAAGGTACATCAGTAAGATAGAAATGGAATAATTAATAAAACAGTACAATATTTTTATAAAGAACAGTGCTATTTTTAACCTTAGTGTAAACAACTAACTCAAAGTCTAACAGTCTCACTTGATACAGAAAATAATTTTGTAGAGACCAGAGAATCCATTTATTCTTCCCAAAATGCACTGAGAACCTCTTTAGACAAAGCTATCATCACAGCAATTCATTTCTCACTATGCTAAAATTAAAGAATGAGTGAAATCCATAAGTAATCACAGTTGTTTGAGAAACCAATTTATCTTTTTCAAGGATGTATGGTACTATACAAGCTCACATACTTCAAAATAGTTACACTGGGCTTCTCTTGGCAAAGGACAAGCATAAAATTGCCTGCCTTTGTTTTCTCCGTCCTTCCTCATGATGCGAAGAACACAGAAACGACTGTGTTTACTGCAGCGAGGACTGCCAGCATTTAATGTGCAAGAGCCATCTGTCATATTATCTGGAGGTGCTCTGTAATGACAGGTAACAAGATAAAAACCTGCATAAAGTTAAGGAGATTAGTTACAGCAAAACCAGCATCTTTGGTCTCAATACCATAGCTCCAAAGCCCATATAAACTCTTCTGCTTCAATGATACATCTGATCAAACAGAGCACTTAGCAATTTTATCTGCTTTACTTCTTCTTTAAAATGAAATTGAAGGACTCCATGTCAAAAATCCATTCTATTGAAATGAAATGGAAGCAGCAATTTTTTAAAAAGTTCTCTTGCTGCTTTTTAAAATAAGTAAACTGTACCATTCTGGCATTGCTAGCATAAATTTTGTACTTTCATGTAGTTTAAAAGGCATCCTGAATTGGCAACAGCAAGATGTACTAGAAAACCAATTCCTTCCAATTATATTCTTCCCCTCTGGAAAGTTATTACACGTGTCTTCGACCAGACCATGGGGATATCTATCTGCTTGTCTGCTTCAAGACAATTTTCCATGCTCTTTGATCAAAGCTACTTTAATGATCCCCATCATATACCAGAGAGGAGGAAGTTTGACTGGCAGAGCAGAAAAATGTATTCTATGAAGGAGGTAGGAAAGCTTTGCTCTCCTCTGAAGTTAGCATCACCAGAATAGCTGGATAGTGTCTGTTTACAATGCACAAGGGCATCTGCCTTGACTGTTTTGCTTCTTGTTTCTTAGGTTTAGCAGCAGCCAGGGTTTTTGGCAAATATGTTACTAGTCAAGTTCAAAAGGCATTAGGTAATTCCACTCTAGGGTTCATTAATATGTAAGCAGCATTTCTCCCCATTACTACTGCGACCGATGGCTTTTTATGTAGTTTCCTCTCTAGACCAAGCTTGGAGGAAGCTTCTTGAACACAGCCTATATGCCATTAGAAGGCCTATAGTATACACTGTTAACAAATGCAATAAAACACAGCCCCCAATCATTATAGTATGGCATCTAGCAGATATCTCTTATAAGACTGCCTCTAATAATTGTAGTAGCGTAAAGTACAATTATTATTTTTACAGTATCTCTTTTATCTTTCATTATACTTAGGAAACTGAAGCTCATACTAAACAGCTGAATTTGGCATTCTCCCATCTCTGCATCTGCAGTGATACCATTAAGGATTGATTCATCTGTCCATTTCCCCAACATGATTTATGCTACCTGGCAACATCGTCCTTCTGCCATTTACATATGGCCAGACAGGTCAGTGAGACTTCACAAAGAATGGACACAAATCACAGATTAAAAATGATCATGCTCAGAAATCATATTCCAATCCTAACCTAATGTTCTGTACAAGATCTAAAGGTCACCATACCTAACTAAATAATATTTCAGAAGCAACCTCTTTGTACTCCATGGAAACACTATTGAACCAAAACATGAGCAAATTTTGTACTGTAAAACTTGGGTAGGAATTTGGAACCTTCTTTAGATATCTTATGAAAGCTATAACAGTGCAAACAATGCTGGCCCTCTTCACTCAGATTCTCAACTTTGCGTAATGAACGACAAGAATTCTATTGATGTTGCCTGTGTAAAATGTCCCTGCTTTCCTTGACATTCAGGAATCTGAGGGGAAATTGCACAGCTGGAGCCCAGCTGTGAACAGATCCACCAGCTGTCTAGAATATTCCTCTATGGAGCTATGTAGAGGTTCTTCTAGTTTCTCTTTCTCCAAGAGGGACCAAATTACCTTAAATAAGGCTGCTGGCCAACAATGTGCAGATACAAAAATTTATTATGTCATATGAGAGTGGTTATTGTTGGAATCCTGAAAATTTCAATTTGTTTAAACAAGTTATAGAAACACATTTTAAAAATACTATTTTATTCCAAGGATTCTTGTGCAGCATTTCCTGTCAGTTTGCCAGAACTACTCAACATTTTAAGACGGAAGTGAGGCTGCAACTCCTATTTATCTTTTCATTATGCCTTTCAATTCTGCTCTCCTTTGCTGCTTTTTTATTAAGTGATTGGTGACTGCAGACTTCAAATATTTTTCAAATGTTTCCATTCTACAAGTACATCCCAGATATATACTGTATATGGTTTAAACTTTCTGCACCTGGCAAACAACCATTTCTAACCATTTCTTTGGATCTAATAAGCTGCCTCGCCACAAGCCTACAGCACTTTAGGACACAGCTGCAGACAAAGTTGTTTCATGGACCGTTATCTGCCAAAATATAAGTAACATTGCACATTTCAAAGCAAAAATATAATACAAACAAACAGTTTTTCATATGAACAATTTTATCCCTCAATATGTAGTTAAAATTAACAAACCTGTTTACAAATTTCTCAGTAAGGTTTCCAACAGATGAAGTTGAACAATCAATTTTCTGTTTCTTTGATGCTGGCTTTAAAGAATTACGTTGATGGGGAAAAGGTATTGATGAATTTACTTCATAGTGGTTGGTACTGTTAAAATCGTTTCTTGAAGGATCATGCAGAGAGCCTCCATCTGGAGTTCGACTTTCACTTCTATTATGTTTCAGTATAATGTCTTTACTAGCAAAATCTGTCAATACTAGAGTTGCTGTCCCAAATGCTGTCTTCTTATTTATCTTAATTTCCATTCTTGATTTTTCAAAGTTGTTACATGGATATTTGACTAGGGAGCTATTATCTGTTGTTAAACCTCCATTTTTTTCTATTTTTGAAAAGTTGAAATAGATAAAAATATCCTGGTTATTATTAATGAATCAACTGTTTTCATGTCTCCCTAAATTGTTTAACTCCAGCAATAATACGCTACATAGTGCTTCAATTTATGATCCTGATAGTCCAAGTAATCTACTGTAGTAATACAGAAATAGTTATAGTCATAACTCTGCATAGAAATGCTTATTCCCATTTATATAAAGATATGCATTAAAGTAGTACAATGGGTCTCAGAAGAGCACTCCACTATTATAGTCATGAACATCCCAATAGACATTAATTGAACTGAAGACATGAGAAATGATATTAATCTTGGTGGCAGTGGGTTTTTTTGAGGGGGGGGTGTATTTTCTTCTACACAGCTGATTTTAACAACTCCTAACCAACTAAGAAACAAAGGCAAAGCAAGAGAAATATTTGTAAGAATAAAGATAAGATGGTGCTAATTATAAGCACTGAGCACAGTGTTTGATACACAATACCCCCCAAAATACTGAATGGTATTTGGGGTGTGTGGAAGGGGGTAAAGTTGCTTTATTGAAACACTGTAAAGAAGTCTTCAGATGATACCTAAAATGTAAGAATGAAAAGAGCATTATTGTGATTTTGTTCTAAAGCCCTAAGCTGTAGTGCCTTTGTTGTAGTGTTTGCTTCAGCTTTGAGATCACCAGCTGCACACATAAATTCCAGGGGATAATTTAATTGATGAGTTTGATTTTCTGAAGGGACTAAAATCTTTAGATTCCTGACGCTGGCTAAAGAATCAACTAAGAAAAGATAATCAAGAACATACTTTGCAGCTGATACAAATACAGAGTGGATAAGTCCTTCAGGCTCTTAGTCTCAACACTGTATTAACTACAGAAAGACTATATCAGCATTTTTTTTTCATGCCAGTCTTTGGATTTTATAAATTCAGTTGTGAATGCCTTCTGTAATATCTTTAAGCATTACGTATGTAAACGAGGAGCATTTTTACTACATTTTTGAACAATGGATTCTATGAAATAATTTTAATTTAATAATTTTACCAGTAATAATATATTACATTGTTATTTATGCAATAGCTTAAATCAGGGATAATTGGGTGGGCTGATGGGGCACATTTACAATATTGAGAGTATGTCATAAGGTAGTCTATTCCTCAGACACCTACTATTCACAAACACCTTTTGGTTCAAAGGCAAATAGTGAATCCATTCCTCATGATGGACTTCCAATGCTTCACATTATCTAGGGACATAAATCCAGAGTAGAAAAAATACATAGGTGTTTGGCTTGCATCTGCCATATCCATAAAACCACTTTGAAAGAATCTGCATTTTTTCCTGCCTCCACAGCAGCTTTATTTTGTGGACATGGAAAAATACATGTTTGAGGCAGAAACGGGAGAGAAGAAAATCATTGTACCCTGAGATCATTTCCTTAATGTCTCCTTAATTCCAGCACACATTTCCATGAGACTATATGGCTGCTTTGCATGCCCAGGAAAAGACACACCTTCTTTGAAAGAAGTATTGACAAGTACATCAAGTGTGCTCACAGTGCTTCCAAAGATCTTTTCCATTTCATGGGTATACATTATCCATACAATCCAACATGACCTGTTTTTGATTAGCCACTATTATATTCAAAAAATGCCAATAAATTACGAGCTCAAGAGTTGTTCTTTAAGATAAACATGAAAGATTGCTTATGCTACACAGCATGCCAACTTCCTATTTATAATTTTCAAATAATTTTCATTTTTTTTAATTAACTTGGGGTTTCTTGGCAGATATTTCTGATGAAGTATTTGTAATGGACTGATGACCACAAACCCAAAGTTGCTTATTCCTTATCCTTACCCAACAACATTCATCATTAGAGGCATTCTTCTCAAAGCCCATAGACTATTTCAGCACTACTAAGGCAGAAAGTCACCTATAGTAGTAAGAAAAAGCTGGAAAGAATTTAATTGAAAATACACAAGTAAAAAGGGCAACATGTTTTAATACAAAAGATCTTAAAGAAAATGATTTGGCATTTAAAACTTTGGAAAGAGAAGAACTAAAAAAAAATAGCAAACAGAGAAAACTCATAGAAGAAAGTAGATGAAGCAAAATCAGAGTAAAAAAATGAGCGTGCTTTGAAGATTAGAAGCTTAAGACTACTGCTGAATACTGCCGCAGGTAGTGGAAGGCAATATTGGACACAGCTATTGCGAAGAGAGTGGGATATACTACAAATGACAAAGGCAGTCTGAACTTATCTCTGCTCAGAATCTCAATGCTTCAGAATCTCAGTACTCCAGAATCTTAAGCATTTTATGGATTGGAATTTAAAATCTCAAATATTTTATTGCTAGGATTAAAGACTTCTCAGTGCGCAGACTCCAGTATCCCAGAAATATCAATAAAGTAAAATACAGTTATGGCCCCTTCTAGCTATAAAAGGAAATATTTTCTCCCTTCCTGAAAATGTATTCCTTTTCAAATGTATGAAACATTTGGTTTGGCAATTCAGAAAGTGCTGAGACACACAAAAAGTACAGAAGGTTCAAGTGAATAATTCATTCAGCAGAGGATCATAGAACAGCTGTGAGTATAGATTTGAGCTACAAAAAGAACATTCCATTTTAATGCAAACAATTGTTCCCTGAAGTGACTAGTGTCTGGGTTTATAATTCAGACTTTAAGCACAAGTCTCTGCTCAAGATACCTTATTTTTCCCCATCATAGTTTGTTTCAAAGATAATTTCTTCTAAATTTTCTTCCTTAAGAAACAGGATTATATCCCTATGCTGCTTTTTTACAAGATCCATAAGCAGACATTTGCCATTTTATTGTTAATTAAAATTACTAAGAACTTCATGTTGCTAATGACATGTAGAATAGCAGTAATATTGGGACAAAGTTTATTGTAATAAAAAATATAAAATGCAGTACATACATATTAGAAAGCATTTGCAGCAAAAAGAAACACCATATATCAACAATAAATTAGATGGAGCTGCACACACAGAAAATTAATGATATATGTGTCCACTGATGTATGATTTCAGACTGAACTATCAGATAAAACAACACAATCACAATCCTAATGTGTTAATTCATATTAAACATGGTACATGTGAAAATAAAAATAATCTTCAGGTTAGTGGTATACATTACATAGAGATGCAAACAGGCAGTTATAAAGCTCATAATACCTTCGGGCCGTGTTGTCAGGCACGCATCACATATTTTTATATAAGGCTTGTTTATTAGAGTACAGAGTATGCAGGCCCACTCCTCTTCTGACTTCTAAACAACTTCTCTAGAACAAGACTCCCTGTTGAATGGCCAGCCATTTAAACTATTTCTTCTTGGCTGTCTGCTGTGGGATGAGGGAAGAAGAAATTTACTGCCAGATAGATTCAGTTGGTTGAACAACCATATTCAGTGAATGGTTCAATGCTATATGGAAAGAAATATGCAGTGTACTTGAGGTTCTGTCCTGGGCCTGGTGATTGTCAACATTTTTATAATTGCTTATATGAGTGACTATAAGGGATCTAACATCTCAGGGAAAGATTCAAGGTTTGGAAGGATTTTGATAGCCTTGAACAATGGGCCTTTCCCAATAAATCAGTTACATTTTGCTCTACATTTAATTTGTAAGAAAAATGGTCTGCTGCTAAGTTCACCAGCTTGGATATTCAGTGAAAGGAACTGGACTAGTGTTATTCCTCAGAGCTCATTTGATTTTCTTTAAGGAAAAAAACCCCAAAACTTACATTATCAAAACTATCGTTGAATATTTATGGCTCTATCTTGGCAAATGGAGAATTGTCTCCTGCTCTACAGATTATGTACTGGAAACAAATTCCTTCTGTGTCCAATCACACTTGGCCAATATAGAATTCTGTTCTATTCTGTTCTGTTCTGTTCCTATTCCATCCAGTTGTAATGGTTCAATATAAGCTCCTGTGATTTCACTGGTTGAGCAGACAACTTCAATAATATGGGAAGAAGGAGGAAAAAAAATCCCCCTTAAAATTCAAATATTAAATTGTACTGAGATAAATTGTGAAATGCTTTTAAAGGTAATAAGGCAGTCCTTGACATATGACCACAATTGAGCCCCAAATTTCTGTTGCTAAGCAAGACAGTTAAGTTTTGCCCCATTTTACGAACTTTCATGCCACAGTTGGTAAGTGAATCACCGCAGTTGTTAAGTTAGTAACACAGTTAAGTGAATCTGGTTTCCCATTGTCTTTGCTTTTCAGAAGGTCGCAAAAGGTGATCACATGACCCAGAAACACTGGAACTGTCATAAATATGAGTCAGTTGCCAAGGGTTTGAATTTTGATCACATGAACATGGAGTTACTGCAACGGTAATTGTGAAAAAAGGTCATAAGTCATTTTTTTTCAGTGCTATTGTAACTTTGAACAGTCACTAAGTAAACAACCTGTAAAGACTTACCTCAAATCCCCAGGCTGAGGTTTGTTGTTCTGGCACTGTGAGTAGAAATAGGTCATTCTGTTGTTCTCATCTAATAGACATACTGTGATCTTTCTGCTGTATTGGCAGCAAGTGGGTTGTTTATATACTCTGCAGTGTTTACTTATTGCCAATCTCATTTTGTGACATTGGAACAGACAATTATTATTTATGGGTCAAAGATGCAGTTTACCTAAAATCATATTTATCTTGTAATAACTAGAAAGAACTTACAAATAAATTGAAAAACTTTCTTTTATTTTTAGGTGTACTAGACAAAATAAAGAAATTATTTATTCTTTTCTTTTCCTCTTTCAGGGAAAGACGTTCACTAGTGATATCTCTCAGCTGCATTAAAATCCTCTAAACATTGTCCAGGAGATGATGGGCTAAGTAGCATTTCTCCAACCACCAAATTTAATAGAGTACAACATGTGCAGCCTGCAAAGGTGTTTTAAAAATTACATATCTCTGCTCTAATAAAAGTTCAAACGTAAAACATCACATTGAAGACTAGGTTAGAATCCTTCATCTGGAAGTGCAAACTTTCTTCAGGAAGGTAATTTTTGATGATTTGGAATATTACATTTGGAATATTACATCATAAGACGGTATCCAAAGACATAATTCCAAAAAGGCTACTTTCACTCTTTTTTAATGTGTAAGTTCACACATTTTTTTAAACACTATGTCCGAAAAAAAATTCAACAGGATTGTATTTAACAATGTACAAGGGACAAAAAATCCTTTTATCAGTTGGTGGAATAATACTGAAAATTTTAAGTAGCAGTTACTTTGAGGCTGCATATTCAGATTGTATTTTTTTTTTCACTTTGCCAAACTCTTAGAAAATATTTTTTCCCCCTACCTTATAAAGAGAAGTGAGAAATCCCGAGTCATTTTCACCAAATGGCATATTTGCTTATCTCTTAATTGACAAACCTGTAATTTGAAACATTGGTTTTAAAAAGTACAGTGAAGCCAGGGTTCTTTGCTTTATAACAGTGTCTTTCATTAAAGAGATTTTGATGACCAGATACACGAACCTAACTTAACAATACAGGAAACACTGACAATAACAAGCCTACTTGGATTTTAATACAACAATCCTATAAATGAAATTATCTTTTGAATCACTGTGTATAGAACTGCTGTATTAATATGATTAAGGCTTCATTTATGGAAGAATTTTTTGCAGCTATGAAGTAGGTACCTAGACATGCACAATGGACTCATGATTATGAAAAATATAACTGACTTTCTGTCAGTATATAAGTAATTATGAGCTGGAATAGACATGGCAACAGATCAGCCAATGGGGACTGTTTGAATAGACATGGCAACAGATCAGCCAATGGGGACTGTTTGGAAACTAAAATAGTATTTGTTTGTATGAGGCCATAAGAGACAATTTAGAGTCTGGGCGTGGCTTGCTGAACTGTATATAAGAGTTGGTTTGTCCTTGGATCTTTGCCTCTGGTAACTCTTGCCTCTATATCTCTCTACTCTGTAATGACTTGCTTCTATGAATATTGCTTCTGTGTTCCCGATTTTGTACGCTGATTTCTGCTGTATGGTATTGTATATAAAGAAGTTTCTTATGTAGATGATTCCTGCAGAATTATTTAATTGTGTGCTGGTCGGATGTGCTGCATACTCTAACACTTTCTTTGTATGATACTCACATTTCTTTGTATTTTAACATTTTGTCATGAAATTGGTAATCACTGGTCAACGACCATATGATTTTGATTCTGAATATAAATGACCTATTGGGATTATCTATGGAAAATAAGGTTTCAATTAATTCCTTATAGAAACATTTTATTTACAATGTAACAGAACAGTCATTGTGCACTTTACAATTTTCTTTTAGGAGCTCAAGACCTAAATCATCATAAGTAAAATGTAAAATACCACTGAAAGCAGCTAGAAATATTTTACATACTTTAACAATTGGGTGCAGACCACTGTCATAAAGTGCTTCATTCTTTATGATATTTCCCACTCCAGGTAGGACTGCCTGATCAAGCAATACATCACATAACATATGGCCCTTTTGCTTCTTAATCTCACTTTCTGCTCTTCGAAAGCTAAATTTTGAACTGCAGACATCTAAATCTCCCAGCATTCTATTTTTTCTTCACTTTCAAGTGTGCTTCTGTAGCATTAAAAATAAAAATGATTGTCAGATCATAACTCCCTAGAAGGCAAACTCTGCCTAAAATAAAATATCCTATAGGGACTAACCACCACTTTTCCCCCATGGTCTCAGAGAACAGCCAAATTTTCACAGACTTACTTAATGTTATGAGACAATACCTACAAGGATCTTTGGATGGATGCCATTCCAGAGGTCAGGATTGCAACAGCGAAGGGAGACTTCCTGAGTGCTAATAAATGATTCTGTTTTAAAGGATTTGAAGCATACTTACTCTGGCTGACTTCACTGGCCAGGCATAATTAGTGGTTGCTCAATTGCACCACACTGGCATAACGCTATACACCCATCACTGCCTGCAGCACTGCATTCTGGACTAGCTGTAGCTTCCAAGAGGTCTTCATGGGCAATCTATGCAAAGCCCATTGCAAAAGCCCATTGTGAGTTGACTAGGGAATAAGTGTCTGTCTGAAGAATCTTAACAGGTAGACTACATAAGTTTCTGTGGTGCTTCAGCCACAACATCAAGCTGGAGCTATGAATCCAAAATGATTCCATGGGGTTCATACGAGGCCCAAGTAGAGAAGTATAAACCAATTCAAGATTAAAGAAAGTCCCTGGAAAGAGGGCTACAAATTGCTATAGCCACTCAGCATTGGCAGAACCCAAACTGACAGATAACATCCTCTGTGGTTTTATGAAAACATTAAAGAATTCAGAAGTAGGTATGGAATTTGTAAAAACAATTAAAACTGACAAAACCAAGCTGAATTGAGGAGAAAACAGCTAGACCCTTGAACTAAAATAGAGGGGGGTGGCGGGGAATGATTATTTTTGGTTTTAGCTTTTACCTTCTGGATCCAAAAATGAAAAATGGGTCAAGAGGACAAGATTTAGGAAAGGCTTAGGTGTTCTCAGAACAGAAGATCTCTCAATCATCGAATAGCTAAGTTCAAAGATAATTAAACAAACAATGGTTTGTCAGTAATAATACGATTATCTGAGTCCTGGATTCTCACATCTTTCCTCCTTTTCCTCCTTTGTTGGAACCACAGAGAAATCAGTTTTAGCTCTTCTTTTCAATTAACCATAATGCCTAAAGCAGAAATCTTGTCATATGTAAATATATAAGCTGTGGTAAATTAAAAATAATTAACCCCATAAAACATAACAGGATATAAGTGAATGGGACTTACTCCTAAGTATGCTTGCAAAGAACTCAGTAGGAATGATTTCTTAACAAGCATGATCAAGAGCAAGCTGTTAATCAACATATAGGGGATTTAGAGAGACAAAGAAGTAAGGCATGCATATATAAAGAATGTTTGCCACCTGCTCATTTTTATAATACTCAGGCTAAATATTAATAGCTTAAACAAAATCTCTGCTGGCTGATTTTTAGGTGCATTTTTAATCAAACATGTTTTAAAAATCAATTACTCTAACTTTTTTATGAATGCAACACTAGAGCTTAATACATACAAACATTTACGAGTAAAAGGGGATTGTAACTTATGATAAGATTGCCAAGTATGAATCAAGGGAGTGGCTTTTTGTCATTAAATATACAATTTAAACATGCACTGGGATTTTAAAAACCACTTTTCTACATCCAGTCGCTATCAATCTATATAAAGCAAATGAAGTGAACTACTAGAATTAAGCATATTTTCTATAGATTTAAGCAAGCTCCCCACTGTTGACTTAGAATGGCAATATTTTCCTTCCTGCATGAAAGATATTCCAGTAAAACATACATTGCTTTACCTAAGCTCTACAGTTGCGTCGTAGAAACAAATCAAATCAGCAGTAAATTGTATTTCTAAGGCTGTTAGTGCTACACTTCTGTTTTGGCTTGCATCTGGATTTATACGCAAAGAACCATTCATGCCAAAGTGGATCCTAGAAGATAAATGTATTCTAGCTGTATGACTACTGAAATACAATGATAATCATAAATTAATCCTGCTTGTGATTAATAGCGTTATAATTGTCACCCTAATTTCATGTGGCCTTCATCCTAATGACCCCAGCACCACCCTTTCTTTCTTTCTTTCTTTCTTTCTTTCTTTCTTTCTTTCTTTCTTTCTTTCTTTCTTTTTCCTTCCTTCCTTCCTCCCTCTCTCCCTTCCTTCTCACCTATCTTTCACATTTTGGAATTGCTCAGCTCTCTTACAGAGGGAGGATAACGGGTTTTGGGAGGATAGGACCACATTTTTTTCCTGTTCATACCTTGGATTTTACTGGTTGCAACTGCAGAGAATAAGTCAAACAGTAAGGTTTTACAGCATTGGCCACATTGCCTCTTGAGTTAATCAAGAAATAGCCAATTTCTCCACCAGCACAGGCTGGGTAAAAGATAAAGGGAAGAAGAGCTTCCTGCTATGGCAGGAAATATATTCTTTCCATTTTTTTATTTTGTTCTGTTTTGTGAGTCCAGAAGCTCTTTTTGAAATCTCAGAAAAATCAGAGTGACAGGTGCGTCATTGAGCTCATATGGAGAGAAAGTCACATGGAGAAACAAATCATGTTTTCATTGATTGTATCAACTGGCTTTCAAAGGTTCAGGTAAACACCAACCTAAGCAGACTACAGAAGAAAACTCCTTTGGTTAAAGGCAAACAGCTTGAGAGAGCTTTCTTTTCCTTTTGCAGCTGGGAAAAAATCTGGAATAGCCGTGGGAGTTTCATGCTTTTTGAACCTGCCTCTCTCTCCACCTTCCCTGTCTTTCAGTTTTATACATTGTTGATGATTTAGGCATGCCTAGATATCTGGGAGGTTTGAAAGCATACTTTAAAAAGTTTTCTTCATATTTCATCAACATGTTGGCATTTACTGAGCCTCAGAGGCTGCCTTCGGGATAATTCACCTGATATTTAGACTTTAGGTATTCACAGGGGAAGACCCAGGAAAGGTCCTCAGACACATTTTTCCCTGCAAGAGTTGTGCTTGAATCAATCTCTACCTCCGTGATGGCGAACCTATGGCACGTGTGCCAGAGGTGGCAAGCAGAGCCCTCTCTGTGGGCACATTAGCCATCGCCCCAGCTCCGCTCCGCCACGCATGTGCACGAGCCTCCCACCAGCCAGCTGGTCTTCGGGTCTCTGCCACACATGTGCGGGGGGCGGGGAGCATGCACAGGGAGCATGCACGAGGGATGCACGTGGATTGCATTTTGGGGATGCGCATGTGCGCTTTGGGCACTTGGTGCCGAAAAGGTTAGCCATCACTAATCCACCTTGTATGCTCAAATTCATTTTTTCCACCCCATGCAATTGATTCACCTTTTTTTTGTGGTTGAATGTAAAATAACAGAAATACAAAATTTTGCATTTGCAAGTTATGTAAAAAAATAGAACTACAGAATTTTTTGTGCAACTGTTTGTAACTCTGTAAGTACCGGTAATATAAAAGTACAGTGTAAATATTAATGAAAAATAATAGGAATACAGAACTTTGAATGTGTAAGTTCAGTGTTTCTCCTCTTGTTTTACATTTAATCATAAAAAAGGGTGAATTGATGACATGAACCAATCACTTAGATATTTTAAGTGGATCAAATGGTATATTATAGTACAAGCAAAAACTATGTTCATTCCCCTAGCACAATAGTGTGTATAGAACACTTTAACGTGAATATTTTTGGCTAAAATCGAGTATAGTACTAAGTGTATTATGGACCCTTGACTCAACTTTGTATATTTTAGCTTTCGTCAGTGCATTGTTGGAACCTAATAATTTTAAACTATGATTAGGTTCCTTCTGCTTTATGTTTTTTGTAACGGTGGCGATGGTGGTTATCTTGTACATTACTTGCTATGATTCATTGCTTTGATTTTGGGAGAGTTGTTTAGTTTTGCTGGCTTGATTAATTTCTGCGTTCAATTCTTTCTGATTGAGACTCAGTATATCTTTGGCTGGTTCAGAAAGTACACCAATGTTTTGGAAATAGTAAGCTGTGAGAGACATGAGAGCAAAATTTGGAGATGAGGTAGGGATACCTATTTTGTACTCTTTGGAGGTTTTGAATTTCAAAGTCCAAAATTTTCAACCAATATACAAATGGCCATTTTGCAGGCGAAAGCTGGTCTGTAGACACAATACATGCGTGTACACCTGCATGCACACACAAACACACAACACAGAGCTATAGAAACAAAATCATTACTGCGTATGCCAGGATAGATTATTAGATCATGGCATATATCATAATTATCTAACCTACTCTAGTAAAAAAATATTGCAGAATGTATATATCTTTCAAAGGTCTGACATTCTTCTCCTACCTGTCTCTATAGCCAAGAACTAAAGTGATTTATTTGAAAATGACTTACGTGTGGTTTGTAGAAATCTATAAATCAAACTGCTGGCAGAGGGCATTTTTCATACCACCTGTACCTAGAGAGTATTCATACTGATGTTGTGCTATTACCCTTAGCAGTAGCTTCTATGGGCAATAACAATAGCAACACATCCCCTTAGCTGCTACTTCAACTAAAACCTATATCTCCTGAACAATTAAAACAAAACCAAAATCTATTGAGCTGATCCCTTCTAGCTATCTGAATGCAAGCTTAATGTGTCTTCCCTAGAAGAGAGGATAAAATATCATCAAACACTATAAACATCATAATTCTTTAACAAGACAAAATCTATTTAGATTTTGGGCCTGAAGCTGTCTGGAATAGAATTCCTCAATTTTATCACCCATTTTGCACATGTGTTTATTTCCCTAGTAGCATTCAATCTACTAAAACGATTAGTGTCCCTAAGGTGATTACAGGGAAATTGCTGGAGTGTCCACCACAGCAATAAATACTCACTGTTTACGGTACCTGCTAGTGCATTAATATTATTCAATCCAACCGTTGCTCCAGCTAGTCCTTGTAGAGTCCCCAGAGAAGTCAAAGAATTCATTGCTGCCCCAGCTGTGGAATTTGCAGTTGATGCAGCCACTAGAATAAAAGAAGGAAAAAGAAAATAAAATTATTGACGCCTAGAATGCCATAAACCAGGGATGTCCAACCTTGGCAACTTTAAGACTTGTGGACTTCAACTCCCAGAATTCCTCAGCCAGCCTATC
>JANHFL010001653.1:0-10705 GCA_032468155.1 Oxyrhabdium leporinum | reverse complement strand
TGTAAACCGCCCCGAGTCTTCGGAATGGGGCGGTATATAAATGTAAAAATAAATAAATAAATAAATAAATAAATAAAGCTGCACCATCTCTGCCACTATGAAAAGGAGACCAAGAAGACCCCCCGGGTTTCTGCACTAGGTGGCAGAGCCAATCAGACCATGGGAGTAAATCGCAATAGACTTTATAGTTGAACTGTCAAAGAGCGGGGACACGGGGACACAGTGATTTGGACTGTGATTGACTTATTCTCCAAGCAGGCACACTTCATACCCTGCAACTGACTACCCTCAGCCCACCAGCTAGCCAAATTCTTCCTGAAGCACATCTACCACCTGCATGGAGTACCATGCAGAATAATCTCAGACAGAGGAGTCCAATTCACGGCTAAGTTCTGGAAGGAGTTCTTGTGGTCCATTGTGTTGTCCCAGGGCCTTACCATGGCTTTTCATCTGAGTACCATTGGTGGGGCAGAAAGACTTAACGCCATGGTAGAACAGTACCTGAGGTGCTACGTGAACTACCAACAGTCCAATTGGGTTGGCCTTCTGCCATTCACAGAGGTTTCTTACAATAATGCTGTTCACAATAGCACGGGGTTAAACCCTTTCAAGGTAGTAAGTAGTATGGACTTCGTCCCAATGCCAGAATACCCAAGGGAACCCCTCTCCTCAGTCAGTTTGACTGATTGGCTATCAATGCTAAAAGCGGTATGGGAAAATATCAAGAAAGCGCTAGCTAAAGCGGCGCAGTCCTATAAGCAACAGGCAGAAAAACACTGAACCCCATAATGCCTGTTCAAAGTGGGGGAGATGGTCTACCTATCCCAAAAATACTTAAGGCTAAAGCTTCCCAGCAAGAAACTGGGTCCTAAGTTTATGGGGCCATTCCCCATAATAAAGATGATCAACCCAGTCACAGTGCAACTGAAGCTGCCCCGACTGCTGGGGAGAATAAACCCGGTATTGCACAGCAGCCTCTTAAAACGTGGTTGGGTCGACTCTGAGACCACCACCCCATGAGCCCCTGGATCCAGTGGTCATAGAGGGGCAAACCCATTATAAGGTGCAATGCATCCTCGACTCTAGGTGGCACAGGGTTAGGGTTAGGATTATAACTCCAATACTTAATCAAGTGGAGGGGCTTCCCATTATCAGAGATGTTGTGGGTAAAGACCAGAAACATCCAAGCTGACCATCTCATAGCCAGATTCCATGAAAAGAACACAACCAAACCTGGGGGGGGGGGAGAATCACACCCTTAAATGATACACCTGTACTCAAGTTGTTTTTGCTTTGCACAGGTTGCCTTCAGGAAATGAGGGGAGCCAAATGTCAATTTGCAAAGCTTTCCTGACCTGTTCCCGAGTTGCCATAGGCAGGGGGATGGGAATCATGCCTTGCAACTGCACCAAGGAATTCACACCTCAATCAAAACAAGACACAGCCTAGCTGGCCGAAGTAAAGGCCATCTCCATGGAGACCCGCAATGGCTAGAGGGAGTGACTTCTATGACCAGCAAAATTGCTTCATTGTGCAATGTGACTGGTGACACGTTCGGGGGGAGAGGGGAAAACGGTCAGAGGCAAGACACAAATTGGGGGAAGCCGGAGCTGGCTTCACCTAGGTCATGCTGACATGGCGCTCCTAATAAACAACTGGATTTTTCTTGCTAAATGGCTTGAGAATCTTAATTTTATTAGGGCATTGGTCGGAACCCTGACAATATACTAATGTTATTCTTACAGTTCCAACAGAACTCAAAATACATTTATGAAACATTCATATGACAATGTTTCCAATTACTCCTAGGTGATATAATAAATACCACATGCATGATTGCTGGAATTTAATTCTCTTTATTTGCTATCTCATTTTAGGAGGAAACTAAATTGTACACTGGATGACTCTTCATACTATTTAGCCATAGAACACTAACCTATGTTCCTGGATTAAAATATTCCCATCACCAAATAAAATAGTTCAGAAGGCACAAGTTTAAAGAAAAAAACTGAATAAAAATGTATGTTTCAATAATTATTTGCTATCTGGTTAATTTGTTCTTGCAGGATTTCCTTTGAGGGAGGGTTGTTTTTTGATGGCATTAGTCAGTGCTCTACTTCCAATTTTCCAATAGAAGGATACAGAAATTTAATTGAGTCAGTGCAGTCTGAATCTTCATTCCATACAAAAACACAAAAGAACACAGGGACCTTGGAGGTCTTCTAGCCCAAGCCCCTGCTCAAGCAGGAGTTCCTGTATCATTTTAGACAAAAAGAAATTAGTGATTCTTCCTCTTCTAAGTTTTCAACACAACTTTGGTACATTTGTTAACTTGCAACTTGACTTATATAACTTGACTTATGACCGCAATTGACCCCAAAATTTCTGTTGCTGAGCAAGGAGCTGTTAAGTGAGTTTTACCCCACTTTACAACCTTTTTGCCATAGTTGTTAAGCAAATTACTGCAATTGATAAATGAATCAAATTGTTAAATGAATCCAGCTTCCCTCATTAGCTTGTTGAAAATCAGCTTAAAAGGTTACAAATGGGAATCACATGACTCCTGGAGCAGGCAACTGTTGTAAATATATGCCATTTGCCAAGTGCCTAAATTTTGATCACGACTATGGGGATGCTGCAAAATCTGTGTGAAAAACACTTGTAAGTCATTTTTTTCAGTGCTACTGTAATTTCAAATAGTCTAAATCAGGCCTGTCAAACTGGCAGCCCTCGGGCTGGAAATGTCATGTGTAGGCCACACCCACCCCGACTCTACAAAGGCAAAAAATGTTATAATATGTTACAATTCGGCCCGTGATGTGATTGAGTTTGATATCTGTGGTCTAAATGAATGGTTGTAAGTTGAGAACCTACCTGTATATAATCACTTGAAGTAGGATGAAGCTACAAAATAATCATGACCTGTATTGGAAGAGCTATGAATATTAAATGATATTGTGTCATTATTTGAAAACCAGATGTTTTTTCTAACGTGTCTAACCCTGATTACACTTTACAACAGCAGCTGAAGGGAGGGAAGATAGATTTTAGCAAATGCATAGCTATTGGAACTGGAATCAATTGCTACAGCACTAGAGTTCTGCTTTCCCCACTGCACTGGAAAACCCCAAATTCCCTCAACCACCAATCTACAAACAATGAAACAATAACAATACTAGACTGGTCTGATGCATGCCAATTGTCCTCTCTTGAAAAAAAGAGGGAAACTGAACTTTTTCCAATATATCCTGCTGAGTCGAGGCAGAATCCCACTTAAAGGTGCTAGAGTGACTGAAGCTCAACAGCTGGGAAGAGGTGTGAGATAAGATTTTCCTCAAGAGAGGAATAAACTGTCTGCCAACTCTGCAAAAATACCATTTTGTCTACCTTAGTTGAGCTGGAAGTTGCATAGTTGCCAAAGTCAGTCAAGCTGTAGGATTACAAAGATCAAGAGATGCATTTGAACTGAGACAGAATGCCTTTTTAGAAGTGCTACTACATATTTCATATAATTTGTATGCAGTAGGAATAGGAGCAGGTGATCTTGCTTATCACTCCCTTATTTTGTGTCTTGCTGTGAAATAGAGCAGTGTTTGTCCTGTTTCTAAAGGTACAGTTGGATGGGAAGACAGCAAGCAGTTATGCTGATTATCTTGATATCCCAGCAGAAAGGAAACAAAGCAAGAATCAAAAAATAAAAATATTGAATAACCTATTTTTAAACAGTATGGTACCCTTCAACTTTCTTCTCTATTTGAGAGCCCTTGACCTGCTGCCATCCTCTTTCCTTCAAAAGTAAACTTTTTTATTTAGAACAGGGAAAAAATAGCAGGCAGACAAGTCTTTTGGAATGTAAGTTGAATGAAGGTGGAGGATCTGCTCTTGATGTATTTTATTTTCCCCAATTTTTACATACATTGTCTTGATTTCTAACCTCAACCCTAAGTGATAAAATGTGAATGAATGTACATAAAATGTACATAAAACAGATAATTCTAGTGATTTATAGAAGACATTTAGATGCAACATCATTCATTTTAACTTTTTATAATAACAAAGAAACGCTATCCAGATGCGATGCACAAAAATGACCCACTCTTTCTCAATTTGACAGAGCAAAATGAAAGACTTGGCATTTAGAATTTCCTTAAATCACTGGAGAAAAAAACCTCTTCATCTTTATAGAACACAGCAAAAAAAATGTAATCAACAAAGAACCTATGGTGACTATTACAGCTTGAGTGATTTTTTGCCTTGGCATTTTGCTACACAAGTAGAAAAACCCTGTTGAATTATGTTGACAAATGCTCAAGCACCTAGAGAGTATTCTTTACCAACGAAAAATACTAGTTGCAAAATACACATATTTCTTTAGGTGGAACAAATAACTTAAGAAATGTTATATTTTCTATTTGAGCAACTTGCAACCATGTGTGAAGTTGTTAATATGGAGAAATGGATAAAATTACATATTATTATAAGCTGTACATCAACACTCTTCACTTGGAGTACAGTGGGACTCTACAATGACCATTTGAGAATTGCTAAACATAACCCAAATCTTAAAACATTATAGTTCTGGAAATGCCTGGGAATTTTGGAATTTAGATACAAGGGAAGCAAAGTGTCTAAGACTCTAATCATATACTTATCTGGGACAAATTTCCATTGAATTAAATGAGAGATGCATCTAATTAGAGATGGCAGTATGAGATTGCAATATATATTTTTATGGAACTATAGCCATTAAACTCAGTGAGATATGATAGCTTTATAAATGTTGGTTCATTAAAAGATCTACTATGAAATAAAGTACAAAAGAGATGATAAGGTACCAATAGAAATAAAAAGCTAAATTCATTTTGCTATATGAAACTAAGATTTCAACATATCAGGGGAAAGGTAAAAAGCAAGTGGAAAACAGTGACACTAGATTAGTCAAGATGTATGTGGTCAAATAAGAAAAGGTAAGATCAAGAATACATAATGAAATGAATATACATTGAATGCAAAGGGTAATTAGCAATTATTTAAAAATTTGGTCATATATACCATAGATAATAAATAAAAATCCAATCACTAAACAAATATATAATGAGCGAATGGGTTGAGAGGAAGAATAAAACTGAAAAAGTCATAGGTAGCTGGAATTGATAGGTACGTGATTTAAAAGAGGAAATGTTTGAAATGGCGCATACAGTAAACATAGTGGAAGCAAGAATAATTTGCAACTATAGAAAAATATAGAGAAATATAATGAATAATTTTGTTCTACAGTAGATTTAGTTTGATTTCTTCATCTTCTTTTATCCCCTTGGGACTTCTGCTTGTTCTCACTACTCTGATGACAAATTCAAAGTAAGAGCCTACTTTTTGAAAAACTAATATTTCAATATCTTTATAACAACATGAAAATAGTTTAAGTGATTAAGGAAATCAGAATGGAATTCGGTAGGACCTAGTTCTATATAAGCATTCATAGGGCTGCAGCTTTATATATTTTTGCGTGTTTGACATTTGCTCTATTAGCTTCTTTCACATATTACAGTAATGCACAAATTTTGTGTTTTGGGATTTCAAGTGAACCAAGTTCTACGATTTATTAAATAAATCTGGATGTCCTGATTTAACATTATTATTTATTACATTTGTATGCCACCCAACTTCCAATAAGTGCAGCCAGTAGCTATACAAAATATGTTATCATATTTTGTTATGTTTTTTATAGTTTGGCTTGGTATTTATTTTGGTATATTCTTCTTTGCTCCTACAGAAATATGTTAAAAATCCAGCCTCTTAAAACTTATAATATGTATGCCTGATACTATCAAGTAATTGGTCTTATATTCAGAAACTCTTATTGCACTTTTATAATTCTGTAATCATTTCAGCATTTCTTGTGAACAATTGAGTCAACCGTGCTTTTGGAATCATTCATTTCTTTGACCGTTGACTACTCATGAATAGACATTTTAAATCATATAGTTGAAATACATCTTTTTGAAGTAAATTTTCATCAGGTAATTACAATTGTCATCCATTCTTGGATCCCTGAATATACTGTATACTCTTTCATCTCAGTTGATGACATTCGTGACACCCTGCTTCCTTCCCTTGGATCATAGTCATTCAGAATATTATGAAATTGTTGCTATTTTGGGTGCAGTTCACCGAAATGTAATATCACAAACCTATTCATTCCTACTTACAGTTCTTAATGACATGCAGTATAATTTAACCATATCTGTATCTATACCTTTGTTTAATTGTATACATTTCATCAGCTCAGCTTCATTTAACATCACCTTCATTTAGTTCTATTACAATCTTTTCACTGATTAATTCATGCTCTATACCAGGGCTGTCAAACTCCTAACCTGCGGGCCGGATGTGTCACGTGCTGGCTATGCCCACCCAGTTTAGCGAAGGAGGAAAAAGTCCCAATACGTCAAGTGATGCCACCATGGTGACGTGAGTTTGACACCCCTGCTCTATACCATTTACTCCTCTCTCATTCCAAGTAAAAATGTTCCAAGTGCTATTGTCATCACTATATGGATCAACTGAAGATGGGTCAATTGATGCTGACATATAATACTTTTCAGTAAGTTAATGAATATTACATATTCATTATATATTCATATATTATATACATATATATATATACAATGAATATATAAACCAGATTAACAGACACACACATACAAATACAGTGAATATATAAACCAGATTACCAGCCTTAGATATACCAAAGCCATATGCAGCATTCTCTGCTAACAGTAAGAACACTATTAGATATTTAGGGTGTCCTCTAATTTTTAGCAATATGCCACAATCAGTTTTACTCCAAGGACCTTCATAGTATTCTTTGCATTTACAATCTCTCAACACCTTCCATTCTACTATCCTGTTTTCATTCACTTACAACATGAAGTATATGCTGTGTCATCATTGTCAGCCATTCAGTGATCTCCGACTCTCAGCCATTCTAGCGATCAGCACTCTCCATGCCCCTCTGTCTTGCACCGCTCTTTCAGAATCACCATGGTCATCCCGGGGTCATCCTTTATAGGGTCCAACCAGTGGATGCTAGGTCAGCCCCTTCTCCTTTTTCCGCTAATCATTCAGCATGATAGAATTTTCTAGTGAGTCAGTTCTTATGACATGACCAAAATATGATAGCCTCTGTTTGGCAATCTTGGCTTCAAGTGATATTTTTGATGAAGTTTGTTATTTTACAATCCATTGGATGCATAGTATTTTCCTCCAGCTCCACAGTGCAAAGGATCCACTCTTCTCATATTTGCCTGTGATATCAAGGCTGTTGTTCAATGATTGGAACAGTCTTTTGTATCACCTTTCTTTGGTATTGGGATAAATATTGACCTTTTCCATTCTTTTGGCCACCCACCAGCCTTCCATACACTTTGGCAAATTGTATGCAATATACTAACAAGTTAAAGTTACAAGGGATCCTATAGCACAACCTATTGGCTGGGTTCATGTATTGTGCTAGGTCATAATATTGTTTATTTGATTTTGACTTAACTAAAGTGCAAACCATGCGTTGGAGTTTTTAAAGCTTCATGGTTTAGTGCTATGTGAGAACAAGGATAATATGGTATTTGTGTAATGTAGTGTAATGTTTATCCTGGTTAAGGCAGTCACCTAAGTTAGATACCATAACCCACAGTTATCTTCCTTTTCAGTTGGTTTCAAAAGAATTTTGAAGGTACTATGGCTACCTTTTTTCTCAGGTGTGTGTGTGTGTGTGTGTGTGAAATGTGAGTGGAATAACCATGTATGGGTGGAGAAGATTAAGGTTATGTTACTACTTCTATCAGGCCTTTGGAAAAAGACCCCCAAGTGAAAATCCAAATAGGAGTAAGAGAAATATTGCTACAGAAACAGTTCTGCTTTGCATTTGCATGACTGCATTTGCACTATTTATTAAATAACTTTTTGGGTAGAAGGAATACCTTTGGCTCAATGTTGACTCCTGACAATTGCCTGGACTAATCCTTACAGTTTTCTTATCAGAATTTTAGGGAGTGTTTTGCCATTGCCTTCTTCCTAGGGCAGAGAGTGACTGGACCAAGTTACCCAGCTGGCTTTGTGCCTAGGCCAGGACTAGAACTCATAGTCTCCTGGTTTTGGTTTAATGCCTTAACCACTATACCAGATTGGCTCTTCATTAAAAAACTAATGATTGTCTTATCATGATTTAAACAGTAGTCCAAATTCAAGATAAATACCAATCTAAGGTTGCAAGTTAAGCCATTTTTTCCTTAATGACAATTGCCCTGAATATAATTTACATGGCATGTAGGTGAAATTACAGTATTATTTAGCAAGTTATATCTATCAGGTCTCAGCATGGCATAGCAGAATATATGAATGAAATCCTGATCTCTGCCTTTTGGCCAGGTTCTGATGAACCCCTAGTTAGAATTACAGTAGATCTTGAGAGGTTCCTCAATTAAACAAGCTATCCTATTCTATTCTATCCTATTAGCTAAACATTCTTTAGCTAAATATCTCATAAAACTTTAAAAAATTTACATATTATTTCTTCTGGCCCTGCACTATATATACATTTTAGTTCATAACTATTATGGTGTTATTAGTTGGTATCTATCATGTCATTACATAATTGTAAAAGCAAATTTTCCATTTCATGGTGAATTGGCTTTACATTGAAATCTTGTCTGATATATTTTAATCTTACTTCAAAGTTAGTTAAATTGTGCAAACATATATGGAATGCAAAGTGCATTCTGGGCAGCTTTGCATTATTTGGCTAATACAATAAGAGTGGTTAATATCTAATAATAAAGTTTCAGAATACAACAACACGGTGCATAGCAGCACTGGACTCATCCTGTTTAAAATAGCCACAGGAGCAGAGTTTGTGCCCATGCCAGAATACCCAAGAGAACCTCCCTCATCAACATTCCTAACTGAGTGGTAGATTCCCATGGGAACAAAGGACTGAAAAAATACTTTCTCACAACAATACTAGAAGTCTCCATTGCAAACATGATCTGGCCTAATGGGGGGAGGGAGAACTTGAACTATGTGAGTTTGCATGGGAAATAGTCAGATCTGGTTTTTCCCTCAACCTTGGCAATATGATGTACTCATTAAAGTTTTGCTTTAAGAGATTGGATCATCTCAGCCATGCTTGCTTTTGGTTGGGTTCCTCAGTTGGAACATTGACACTATTTTCGTGTTATTAGTTGGTGTCTATCATGACATTAGGGGGACACAGTAGCTCAGTGGCTAAGACGCTGAGCTTGTCAATCAGAAAGGTCAGCAGTTCAGCGGTTCAAATCCCTAGCACTGCATAACGGAGTGATCCTCCTTTACTTGCCCCAGCTTCTGCCAACCTAGCAGTTCAAAAGCATGTAAAAATGCAAGTAGAAAAATAGGGACCACTTTGGTGGGAAGGTAACAGCGTTCCATGTGCCCTTGGCGTTTAGTCATGCCAGCCACATG
Organism: Oxyrhabdium leporinum; assembly: GCA_032468155.1. NCBI lineage: Eukaryota > Metazoa > Chordata > Lepidosauria > Squamata > Cyclocoridae > Oxyrhabdium > Oxyrhabdium leporinum. Next base: position 1,207 of record JANHFL010001653.1, on the reverse strand, counting down.
ACTATGGAGACGTCTTCGGACAGCACTGGCTCTTTGGCTTAGAAACGGAGATGAGCACCGCTCCCTAGAGTCAGGGAACGAGTAGCACATATGTGCGAGGGGAACCTTTACCTATCATGAGATTATATAACTGTAAAAGCGAATGTTTCCATTTCATAGTAAATTGTCTTTACGTTGAAATCTTGTCTGGTACATTTTAACTTTGCTTCAAAGTTAGTTAAATTGTGCAAACATGTATGAATTGCAAAGTGCATTCCAGACAGTTTTGCATTATTGTTTGGCTAATATAATAAGAGTGGTTAATACCGTGTTTCCCCGAAAATAAGACTGTATCTTGTTTTCTTTCGACCCCCCAAAATAAGTGCTTGGCCTTATTTTCGCAGAGGTCTTATTTTTTTTTGAGTTGCAGGAGTCAATGAGCGTGATCACCTCATGGCTGCTCGGCCCCTTAACCTCGGCCTGTGGCCTGTGGATTAGCTGATCCAGTGATGCCCGAAAGTTCTGTCTCTCCGGGTGCCTGGAGATGTTTCTGGCACATTCTTGACAGCCTTAGCCCTGTTGACCTGGGACTGGGGGAGAAGGGGACCGGCGCCGGAGCTCCAAGCAGTGGCTGGTGCAGGCTCTGTCTACGCAGCCATGAAGTGGGATCAGTGTGGCTGGTTCCTGCCCACAGCATTGCTGGCCAGGATCAGGTCAGAGCCACTGCCGCTGCTGCTGCCAGCCAAGATCAGCAGGCCAGATTTGGTCAGCTGGATACACTGCCCCCTCCTGGGAGGAAAAGAGGGAGAGGAGGCACTGCAAGAGAGCCCATTTCTCACGTTCTTAACCTCCCGGGCGGCGCTGGCACATCCAGCTCACCAAATCTGGCCTGCTGATCTTGGCCGCAAGGGGGGGAGAGAGAGAGAGAGAGAGAGGGATGAATGAGCGACTGAGTGTGTGCCTGTCAGTTGGCTTCCAGCACCAGAGAGGGCAGAGAAGGGAAGCAGCCAGGCTGCTGTTGCCTTTCATTGGGGCACTTAAAGCAATACAGGACTCCTCTTGCCTTCTCTTCTCCCCCCCTCACTGGCAGTGGTGAAATCTAAAATTTTGCACTACCAGTTCTGTGGGTGTGGCTTGGTGGGCGTGGCTTGGTGGGCGTGGCTTGGTGGCGTGGCTTGATCATGTGACTGGGTGGAAATTGTGTTTATACAACAGTGGAAAAACAAAG
>JANHFL010001651.1:111523-130880 GCA_032468155.1 Oxyrhabdium leporinum | reverse complement strand
AAAAAAAGTATATGTTGATACAGGTGTACATGCCATGGAACACCTGGACCACAAGTAACCAGCTTGTTAGCTAACTGGCAAACCAGAACATGTTAACATTTTATGAAGCTCAGATGTGGAAGGTTTGAAAGAAGCTGGCTTGTGCAAATGCCCTTTACTCCAAAGAAGGCGAAAGAATTGAGAAAAGCAATGAACTTATTTTTTTTCCCCTTCATTTAGCGAATCCTTTTATGTTTGTTTGTTGGCTTGCTTCCCTTCTGCAGAATTTGAGGACTGATATCCAAGAAGCCATTCCTGGAAAACATGTCAGAAAAGAGATCTCCCTTTGTTGTGGTGCTATTAGTGATGGGCAATATTATTATTATGGTAAGAGAGCTACAAGCAATCCAGTAATGTATCTCAGCAATGGGGAAAAATCCTGGGTTTGACTTTGGTATCTGAAAAATAAGATGGGGGGGATAGCATGACCTAGCTCGTGTTTCTGACTTCAAAAAAAAAAAAGTCTGTTGACCACTGTTCACTGCATTTTGTTGAATGAATCATCATTGGCCACATTCCCATAAACCCCATGGTGGGGTTCATGTAACACGTGAAATGAGAAATGCACAATTACCCAGGACCCTGAGAAAGTGTGGGTGTAGCAGCAGGAGATTGCAAAAGGAAAATGAACAAAAACTAAACAACCCACGGCATCACTCCCCTGGGACATGCCAGATGACAAAGAACCTGGTTTGATGTCTGGTAGTTTGTTGGCTAACCACCTTCCCCTGTTTCTATAGTTTTCAGGGCTGGCACTTTGTGCCGAGTCTATTTGGGTAACAGCTGATCCCTACAAAGTCTACCCCATCCTGGGGGTCACCGGCAAAGATGATGTCTACGCAGGCGCCTGGATCTCCATTTTCACTGGGTTTTGCTTCTTCTGCGTTTGCGTCTTTGGCATCATTGGTCTTGTGAATGGCAGCCGCCTGATGGTGTTGTTGGTGAGTAACAGAAGAATCAGACTTTTCCTAAACTCGACGTTTTCTCAACGCAACTCCAGTTAGGGATGGGAAAGAGCCAGGTCCGTACAAATAGTCCTTCACTTGCAATGATAATCGAGTCCAACATTTTCATTGCTGAGGGAGGGAGTTGTGAGTTTTGCCCCATTCACGACTTTTGCTGCAGTTGTTCAGTGAGTCACTGCGGTCATGAAGTGAGTCACCATGTCATTAAGCAACTCTGACTTCCCCCATTGGCTTTGCTTTCTAGAAGCCAGCTGGGAAATCTACAAATGGTGATCAGACGACCCTAGGAAAGTGCAACAGTCATAAATGCATGAAAATTGCTAAGGATCTGAATTTTGATCACCTGACCATGGGGTTGCTGCAATGGTCATGTGACTAATGGGCATAAGTCACTTTTTTTTCAACACTGGTGTAACTTCAAATGAATGGTTGTTAAGTTGAGGACTATCTGTGATGCTTTCTCTTTTGTACAGGAAGAGAAGGTCAATGCAAGCAAAGATAACCAAGACAAAGTAGAAATGACTTGGAATATAGAACCGTATAGCTCCCGGCATGTAATTCTATTGTCATCTCTGGTCAAAAAAGTACTTGTATTTTTCTAAGAATCTACCTGATCAGAGTTTTTTTTTTTTCCGGTGAGACCAGTCCATCAGGGCAACCTGATCTTCCCAATTATGGGATGGAGCATACTGCTTCCTCTTTAACCTTTCAACCCCAATCCAGGAGCCTTCGCAGGCAGCCGCTTTCGCGACAAACTGTTTTTGTGTTGAATTTAGGTTTACTTTTATTACTCTTTATTTCTTTGTCAGTAAACATGAATTCAATACCTGATCAGAGCAAAAACATTGAAAGCACATTAGAAATTTAGCTTGTAATCCAGTGTTAAAGGGAATACATTTCGGTCTCAGCTGCTCCTCTCCAGCAAATGGGAAGTACATACTGTCTCCGGATCAGCTCAAAAATGGTGTAAATAATGAACATTCATCAAAACCTCTTCAATATGGATTTGCTTATCCCTCTTTGAAAGTCAGGCCATCATCACATCCAACTAGAGCATGGGACAACATCAACAATAGCAACAAACATCTGCATTATCTACAAATCAGAGGATACAATAATTATCTGTAATCCATGGTGAATATCCTGGGGAAAAATGTCTCAAGGTTTGTTGGTTTTTTCCTTGACATTGAATCTTATTCTTTATTTTCTTATTTTTCAGTACCTGATACTGATCCTGGTTGTCTACTTGTTTGAATGTGCCTCTTGCATCAGCTCCTACACACATCGTGATTTTGTAAGTACAGGGTGCAAATCCTTCCCAACTTGGTCTTCTAAAAGCAAGATATTGGCTCACTCCACTTGGACAGAAGTACACAGTCTTTCCCAATGTCTGCTTTTATCATGGTGAATGATCCATCCAAAACATAATTCAGTCTGGGAATTTTAATAAAGCTTCATTTTTATCCTTTGTCAGCCCCATTATTCTGGAGAAGTAGGCAGACTTGTGTAGTGTTTAATACGGGAACAGTATATAATTGGCGAATTTCTTTGATCTGTTGGCTCTTCAAAAACTTTCGTGATAAGCAAAGCTTGGAGAAAGCTTGTACATTTTTGTCCACAAACAGACAAGAAAGGCCATAAGTGCTTATTATAAGGATATGGATCCTTTGATTCTACAGTTCACATCAGTTCATATAGCTTTCACATCTGTTGCTGAATTGGCGTAAGATAGCACTAACCGATTTCTGGAACTGGGAAAATCACGTTGTCTCATTCTAAAAGACCAAGACAATCTAGAAACATTTGGGCCTTTCTTCTCTTTTTTGAATGGTATTTATTTTTACAGACTGCACACTTAAAAAGGAAAACCAGAATTGCTGGGCATGAAAGAAATGTATTTGGAAATGTAGAAATCTGTTTGCATCTCTTTCTGTAAGCTGAAACTTTGGAAGTGAAATGTTTGTGTACCTGGGCTTGGGGAATGTAGTTGGCCAACATTCTCTCCTTCTTCCTTACCCCAGGTAGTATCAAATTCCAGACTGGTAGCCAAGCAAATGCTGGGCTTCTATGCATCTGACACAGACCAAGGCCGGGAACTCACCCGGATGTGGGACCGTTTCATGATGGAGGTATATCTCATTGTTCAGCCTGTGACAATGCCCTTGCCTTGTGTCCTCCATCCAGACGTAGCTCCAGAATGCATACATGTAGGGACTGTGAAAGCAATGCAACTTTGCAGCCAGGCTGAGTCAAAATGCTAGTGATGCTTGGGAACTGGGCTTTCTGGTTTTTCTTTGAAGATGTTTCGCTTTTCATCCAAGAAGCTTCTTCAGAGCTGAAGAAGCTTCTTGGATGAGAAGCGAAACATCTTCAAAGAAAAAACAGAAAGTCCAGTTGCCTCTTGAAAAAGCACACTTGGGACAACCTGGATGACTGAGAATCTTCATAGATAGATAGACTGTTTTCCTATACCCTTTCCTTGTCCGAGTTACTTCTATATCTCCATGTAACAGGTCTCCTATTGGTTAGACTGATATTCTCAGGCTCTCATCTCTTCTATTGTATTTTTTCCTTTTCTCTGACCTGTGTAGTTGCTCTTTTTCATAAAGGAGGAAAGCAGACAATACCCATGACTTACAGACAAACGTAAGAACCTATCATAATGCTGTTTTCTTAATAAAGCTTTCTTTCATGCAAGCATCAGACCTGGTAATTCTTAGAAAAGTTAGTCTCTTTCCTATTACGTCTCCACTCATTCTTTCTACTGTGCAGAGGCAACTGTCATGAGGAATGAGGGGTGCAATGTGCCCAGCACTTCCATACAAAAGCAATCAGGTGGTCTGGTGGGGTTGTTTGTGGGTCTTTCAACTTTAACTATTTGTGCTCAAGTCTCATCCCATTTCAGAGCATCAGAGCCCTGCATGCCAGAACTTTGTTGCGGGGACATGGAGAGGTTTTTAAAGGGACAGGTAATATTTAGGAAGCATTATCTCCGCACATTACAAATTCCGCTATCCCCCACCAGGCAATCAGCTGCTTAATATTGTGCATTCTTACTGTTGGTGGCCTAAATGAGCAAGACAGCGATGTTGGGAGGTCTTTTTTTCCTACTTTTGCTAGGCGGAAAGAAGACTCTTTTATCTCCCCAGCAAAGAAAGGCAGTTTCACTGCTTCCTCATTGCCATTTGAATCCAAGCACTCAGATCCCTAATACAGCAGAATATCTGCAGCTCAGGGTTGAACTGAGGAATCCTGGCAGCTCTCCAAGCTTGGTTTTTTTCCTGTGGGTTTTTTTTTTTGCAGACATTTTTCACCCATCTAGTAACATCTTCAGTGCATCTAATTGGGCAATGAAACATCTGCAAGGAAACAACCACACTCAGAGAGCACCAAGGACTCCATTCCGATCACACCTTCTCTCATTAATCTAAATCAGGCCTGCACCACATGCAGCCCACCCAGGAACCCCTTGTGTGATCCACCAGTGTTTTTTTTTAAAGTTAATAAATTCACTGCCATTCCAAAAGATGCGACATCAAGAGCTTCTCACACCTCCAGGCCTCATTATCAACACCGGCTCCATGGCTGCTGCTGCTCTGGCCAGCTGCTAAGCAGCTTTTTGGGACACCAGGTATAGGTAGTGATTGACTTACAACCATTCAGTGACCGCTCAAAGTTACAACGGCACTGAAAAAAGTGACTTATGACCGTTTTTCACACTTTTGACTGATGCAGCATCCCCAGGGTCATTTGATCAAAATCTGGCCATTTGGCAACTGGCATCTATTTATGAGGGTTGCAGTGTCCTGGGATCACGTGATCACCTTTTGCGACCCTCTGACAAGCAAAGTCAATGGGGAAGCCAGATTCACTTAACAACCATGTTACCAACTTAAAAACTGCAGGGATTCACTTAACAAATGTGGCAAGAAAGGTCGTAAAATGGGGCAAAATTCACTTAACTCTCTTGCTTAGCAAGGGAAATTTTAGGTTCAATTGTGGTCATCAGATGAGGGCTACCTGTATTCTTTATGCAATGATTTTTAATTTAATAATATGGCCCTTTCCCCTCTATAAATTGGGCAGGAGGAGTTGAACGCTACTGTAATCTTCATCATCTATCATGCTAAATCTTGCAAGCAAAAAAGTGAAAAGTCCGAAGTTAATTTAGGTAGAAATTTCAGAGTCAAAGTATCAATAGAGCGAAAGGCGAGAGAAAGTTCATAACAACTTCCTTTGGCCTGCAAAACATGCTTACCACTGGAAGGGATTGATGCAGCTCCTTTCGAAGAATCCAGTCATTCAGTAGGACCAGCAGACTGGAGGCAGAATACACTAAGAAAGGGAAGATGGAATTTGGGGAGGGGGAAATGTAATTAAAAAGGAATAAAAGTTAAAAAATTCCTTTTTTTCCATTAGAGATTGGAAAATAAAGAGATCGCTGATTTCCAGTAATGTTGATACTTAGTGTTAAATCTGCTAACTGCTCACTTCTCTGCCTCTCTGTATGAGAAGAACATTACATAGAATTGGGAGAAGGTCTTCTTGGTTGTGATAACCTATTTATGGAATACTGTTCAGAGCCTGGGCCAAACAAGTATAATACTGGTTTCATTACATTTGTTATAGCAATAGCACTTAGACTTATATGCCATTTCACAGTGCTTTACAGCCCTCTCTAAGTGGTTTATAAAAAACCAGAGTCAGCATATTGCCCCCAACAATCTGGGTCCTCATTTTACCGACCGCAGAAGGCTGCAAGGCTGAGTCAACCTTGAGCCTGGTGAGATTCAATCTGCCAAACTGCAGGCAGCCGGCAGTCAGCAGAAGTAGCCTACAGTACTGCATTCTAACCACTTTGCCACAGCAGCTTATACTGTTACATTGTTTTTTTTTAATTGATTTCACCCAAGCCGCAGAACTATTAATATAAATCAGATATAAATAGGCTAAGAAATAAAAAAGAAAAATCAATAATACAATCATTCTGAAACAATAAAAATACTAACAGAAATTTTAAAGATAATTTAAAATTACTTGAATTCTTCATGATATTTGATAAACAATAGTAAGCTTAAATAATTTAAAATTTATCATGGACAACAAAATCGACAAAACACAGAATTTAGATCAAGAGACCCACACTGATGCCTTATTCTAGGATATATCAAACAAAACCAACTAAGGATTGAGGGACACAGAGATCTTAAGAGTTTTTGCAGAGGACAAGAAATTCCTTCTTTTAGGATGAAAAGTTTTATGTCCTCAAGAAATATGAATGAACAGATTATGCTATGCTAGATATTAGTGTAGCAAGGAACGAAACTATTGTACTTTCATTATTTTGAAAATACTTAATAGCTTATGTTCAAATATTGGCTACATTCAAATGATTGCATCATGACAAATATGAAGCAAGCATAAGATATAACATTACATTTAGGGTTGCTCTATATGATTAAATGAAGAAATCAATCTTATCTGTAATAACTTACTGTAAACCTGGATCAGTTACTACAGTTTTTGAAAACTGAGATTAATGACTTCAGGGCAAACCAGAACCCATATTTTGAAGGTGGCTTTTAATACCGTAAGAGACAAAATGAAAAATTATCATTTGAGGCCATCATAAAAGGAGAATGAAGGGGCTTAAGCTTATTAAACTGAGATATGTCCTACCAAGTCGGCCAATGGTAAAGAATGGGGTCAGATCGTCCTCTTCTAGGAATGCTTATGTAAATATGGATTTATATATAAGATTGCTCAAAAATAACATTTCTTGCAATTTTCTCTTAATCTTTTTTTCAGTAACAATGTGAATTTCTTACAGCAGTGCTGAATTAAATAAATATTTCATTAGACAGATGACTAACCTTGTCTGGACTTGGAAGCTAAGTAGGACTAGGCGTGGTTACTACTTGGATGAAAGACCTCCATGATAGATCAGCATTATAAGCTAGACTGGGAAGTCAAAAAAATCCCAGTAGGAAAAAGGTCAAACTACTTACCATACAATAAAACTATATTCATATAGTTACCAGGAGTCAAACTTGACTCAAAGGATTTATTTTTTTAATCGTTAATTTATTTAAGACAGCCTTCTCCAAGCTAGTACTCTTAAAATGCATTGGAGTACAATATATATCAAATTTGATCCGTATACTCTGCAGTTATGCAAATTGGGAATGATGGAGACCTAGTATCACTGAGAGAACTCCAAAACTTCACATTCTAATTGTGCTACCAAATATTAGCACTGAAATAGCTAGATTTTGATGATATGAGTTTTTGACAATTACAATGTTTTGAGGTATGCGTCAAAAGTGGAAATTAAAGCATTTTGCCTCCCAGAAGCCTCCTGCTATCATTTGTACCTTAATGTTTTTTTACGGAGGGAAACCAAAACTTGTGCTACCAAAGCTTTATTTTGGCACTCAATTTTAGCAATGTGATCTCAGGGTACTGGATGTGCATGTGCCCTTTTGCCAACTTAGCTGCAAGCCAAAAACTGAAGTTTTTTTAAGTCAAAATCTATATTCTACATTAAAACTTTGGAAGTTATTTAATAACCCAGGATATGCAGTAAGCATGTATTTTTCCTTCCTAATGCAATCCCACATGGACTTCTGAGAGAACCCAATGACATTTTTACTATTTTAGAACCTCAAAGCAGTTCTACTTACCCAGTTCAGACAGCTCATGAGAGTCAGAAAATCGACCTGTAAAAATAAGTACAAATGAAACCTGAGCCATTATTCATATCACTCAAGAACAATCAGAGCAAGAGTTTTGAAGGAGTAGCTGTGAAGCAACAGTTACACAATGAAGCCAATGTATTGCCCAACTATCCCAGAGATTTTTATCCCAGACATTTCCCACATCTATTCTGAATTATATATATGCTTAACTAATTAAAAGTAGTACGACAGGTTCATCTACAATGGGAAACATATTTTTCATAGACTCCTAACAGATTTCTTGCCCATGCTTTCCTGCCTGCCATAATATTTTTGAAGTGTAATCTATGGTTTTATATGGCATCTAACATATAAAACAAAGACCATATGTATCAATATAATCAGAAATTTGTTAAACAAATTTATATGGTTCCCCAATGTACACATGGTGACTCTAGGCTGCTTCTAACTTTTTTTGTTTTATGACCCTTTAATCCCTTTATTCGGCGTGGAGGTGGGGCAATTGAATGGAGCAGCTTCTAACATTAAAATCGCTGAAACCTCACCTCAAAAATAGTTTAAAAGCAATGTTTTCCTTGATGAGCAGTGACCAAAGAACTCACGGCATTCTTTTTCTTCTTATTCAGATTTAATTCTATTCTAAAAGGGGGCCTCTCTCCCTGTATGAAATTATGTATGATTTACTTCTTCTTTCATCCCTGTTTTGTATCTATCCCACCATCAACACAGGTAGCGTCTTCTCTATAGTGGCACCCTGACTTTGGAATTTGACCTTCAAAAGGTTTTTAAAAGGTATCCGTTTTACATATTTACTGTTAAAAATGAACTGGTTACAATTATTTAAAGAAAAGGTCTGAAAATGTTGCTGAATAGTTAAGTAGGAACAATTATTATGGGTAGAGGAGCAACCAAAATAAAACAGCAAGAGCCTTTGCATACATTATTACTTTCAGATTAGGGATATTATGTGCAGTTCCAATTACCTAACTTCAAAGTGACAATTTAGAAATGGGTTGTTAGCAACATAACTTTTGGCTCAATTATGTTTCTAAGTCAAGGACTATCAACAGACCAACAAATAGGCCGGGGGACTCTGAGTCTCCAGCGTGTTATCAACAACCCCCACTTCAGCATATTGATCTTACATTTGAGCACTTCCACCATTAATTAATGTTAATCGTAATAAAGACAACCTCCTTGTTCAAAAGCCACATACTTCAAAATATTAGATAACAGACAAATGAATGGGAATGATCTTGATTTCATAAACAACGAATGAAGTGCTGCTCAGATGGATTCTGTTTTGATTTCTTCGTGTGGAATGGAAAGGAATTAAACCTCAAGGCTACGTCCAGAGTCATTAAGAGACCAGACCTGTCCAGCCAACACCAAGCACAATCCAAACAATTTCGAAAGAGGTTGCCAAGTTAGAGATTGAAACCTGCAGTTTCCACAGCATTGAGTTGCAGTCATTTAACATATCCACAATGGCAGAGGACAGAGTAGAATAGGAGAGAATAGAGCTGGAAGGGACTTTAGAGGTCTTCTAGTCCAGCCCCCTGCTCAAGCAGGAGAACCTACACCATAGTGATAAAGTGATAAAATACTACCTAAATTGAGATCAAGCTCTGCAATTGATTAAAAGGAAAAGTATTTTTTTAAAAAAGAGTCAAAATCCTTCTCCAAATCACTATTGCCAAATCCAGGGCCAATTGAAAGAGTTAAGAGAAGGACCGCAGAATTGTTTATTTCCCCCCCTGTCGTCTGTGACTGCTACCTTTTTTCCTGTCAAACCTGCTGGGCATTTTTTAGAAGCACAGAAAGAAACCCGACAGGTAAAGCCTTCTCCGACCCTGGAGTTCCAGGGTTCAAAAGCTTCACCTGTAATCAGACGTCTGCCTATTACCGAGCTGTTAGAAATGCTGAGCCTGAATCCTATTTGGGGTTGGAAAGGAGCAAAACCCAAGTTCAACAACCTTTTCGTACAAAAAAAACCCCTACGGATACAGAAAGCTTTCGCCGGGCATCTGAAATTGTGCTCGTCCCCTCCTACCTGGCAGCAAGTAAGAGAGGCCCCGCACGGTGCTCTCCAGTTGAGCAGTGGCCGCTGGATGCCGCTTCACGTAATCCTGATACCGGTAACACAAATGCCGCAGCCTCCCCACTGGCCCCGGCGTCGATCCGGCCATGGCTGCTCTGAAAAGATCGACACAAGAGATACTGCCCCATTGCGCGTGCGCGCACACTTCCGGTTTGTACTTTGCCGCCCGGACACACACACAGACACACACAAAACACAAATACACAAGAGGACCCGCCTCTCTCCTGGGTCGGGCTCGGCATTCTACCTCTGCGCCTGCGCAGCACCTGCCCCGAAGCTGGCGCGAGCGAAACCAATCGAGCCCTGAGTGAAACAAGCCAGAGGGAGAATGAGCCGAGCACGAGGAGGTTCAGGCTAGCAGACGCGCCGCTTGCTGGAGGCGGAGGAAATTTTGCGAGGGCTGGGGAGAAGGCGCGCGCCGTCGTGGCAGCAGCGCGCGCCGCTGCCAGGTGTGAGTATTGCCCGGGGACGCCCTCCGGCGTCGGGTCGGCGCTTGATGCAGCTCCTTTTCTCAGGCGTGGCTCTCTCTCTTCGGCGAGAGGGTCCAAACGCTGCCAGCAAAACTCGCTTTTGCAGAGGAGGGGGCTAATGAGGAAAGCGCCAGCTGGGGGAGATGGGTTCGGGCTATTTTGGAGGGGGAGATGGGACGGGGACGCCCTTTGCCCCGCTTTGGAGGGGATGCCCAGCAGGTGTCTTGTCCAATAGAGTGTCTTCTCCTGGGAGAGAGAGAGAGGGAGAGCATGTGGGGGAACGGCCTGACGGGGAATGGTACCAGAGGCTGGTAGGGGAAGTCTCCTGTCCCTGAGAGACCTTACCGTAAAAATAGAAGCCCTCTCCCGCTTTGCAGCACCGACTGGCACGTGGTTTGGTGGCGCCCTGTGCTAAACTGAAGTAATAATAGTTGGAGCTATAATAAGAGCTTGACAATGGTCCATGCCCGTTGTCTTTTTCGCTAACTGCTACCTTTGAAAGTCTTTCCCTCTGACTGCATCGCGTGTCGTTCTTTATTTAGAAGTCCGCGGCTATACCTCCACGCGTCTCTGGGTAGAAGCAAACGCCCTAAAGTTTAAACTCTTGGAGGCTGACTTAAAAATAAATGGGTCCAGATACCTCATTAGATTCTTTCTTAGAGATCAGTTCGGAGATAGGTACTATTAGATTTTGAACTTATTGATTTGGGGGATGTCTCATCCTAGACTCTAGACTAGAGCAACGTTTCCCAAACTGAGACAGTTCTCTTGGGAATGTGGAAATGACCTTTTTAGTTACATTATTACAATAAATCCAGCTTTCCCAAAGTTTCATTGTATTTTCAGTGTTCATTTTTGGTGCTTGGATTTTTAGGCGAGCTCTTTACATTAAGATTACACTAACGGATTTATGATGGCAAAAAGTTTAGGAACCCCGCCTTGGAGAATAATATATAGGTAGTCTTCACTTACTGACAATTCAGAGTCTGTCAAAGTTACAATGGTAGTTAGGCGGCTTATGAGTGATATGGAAGTTGCAGTTTCCCCAAGTCACATGATCATGTTTCCCCAAGTCACATGATCTCAATTTGGACACTTGGCATCTGACAAAGATTTAAGACAGTCATGCCATCCCATAGCACACGATCACCATTTGCCATCTTTACTGCCAGCTTGCAATTAGCAAAGTCAGTGAGGAATCCTGCAGGAAGGTGTAAGTCATGTTCACATGAAGTCACACTTAATGACCAATGGTGATTCACTTAGTGAATGCAGATGGAATTGACAAATTGCCATTGTAACTCAGATGTGGTCACATTACAACCAGATTGTTTAGTAATAGAGTTGCAGATCACAACTGCAGTCAGTAATTGAGAACTACCTATATTAAGGACTTCATTTGCTTCCAGATGAGATAAACTGGGCCTCTCATTAAAGGAATTCTGTCTCAATATCTGGTGTGAAGTAACAGACCCGGTGGTGAAAATGCAAGTTGGAATTTATGTGTTTTATATTTTACAGATGTAGAGTTACATTTGTGAGTCTGAAAGGCATGACATTTTACTCAGTATCACCAGGCTTCATGAAGGATTTATTAGCATATGCATTCCTCTTGCATTTCCATTTTTTTCATTGTGCTCCTTGATTTTCATTACTGAAAGTTGAAGATCATTTGCATTTTCAACTATGTAATCCCAAAAGATAAGCATCAACAAACCAGTTCTGTCTGGGGAAGGGAATATCATTCAGAATTATTGGTGGACATTCCAGATCCAGGTAACCCCCAAATCTACAGCCACTCAATCTTGCTAGGATTGACCATGAGCTTATTCTTCCCTATCAACTCCCGCACGCTTGAGGTACTAAGATATGCCATTGCCTGGTCAGCCTAGGATTGATATGTGAAGCTGGTTATCATCAACATACTGATGATACCTAACCCCATGTTAGTAGGTGACCTTAACCAACTGCTTCATATAGATGTTGAATAGCAGTGGGAAGAGGAGAAGAACTTTGAGAAGCCACACACAGCGAGTGTGAGGCCAACTATCTCCTTCCAAATCAGCACCAAAGAATTTGGTGATAAAGGAAGAAAGAATAATAACTGCAATAATATGTTCACCAGTCGTAAACTCCTGAGCCAACCAGAATACCATTCTGGTTTGTAGTATAAAAGGCCACCAAGAGATCAAGAAGTGCAATCAGTGCTTTACTGAGGCTGAAACCCAACTGAAAAGGGTCACTGAAATTTTTTGTCCACAGATTGATTTCCTTCCTTCCATCCAGAGCTACATTTCCTAAAGAATAAAAAGGCTTCTTCTTTATCTTTTTCTTCTTTTAATGGCACCCCCATTCTCTATTTCTTCACCCAGCAGACAGCTGGGATAGAAAATGGCTGCTTTTGCAAGAAATCAGAGTAAAGAACTTTTGAATTAAAAAGCTGTTGTAGCCTTAGGGTTGCATCCCTGTTGTTAATCATAAAATATACACTATCCCAATCAGATGTCTGTTAATTTTGTTTAACCACACCTCCTGTTTCCCAGCCAGTTGGGAACAATAGGATTTGCAGTACCCAATTTCAAGAGGATACTATTTATGGAAGACTGCAATTTCACTTATTTAATAAACATCCAGCCTGGATTTATCAGCAATTATATTCTCAAGAATCATTTTTACCCACCTCTTTGATGGCAACTTAGGAATTTAAGCTGATGTGAGATTAAAATATTATTTGGCAATAGATTAAAGTAGTAGGACCTGGCTTGATTTGCTTTTTGGTATGCAACTAACTGGGAAATAACCCAATGGGGCCTGCAGTACAGAAAAACAAAGAAGAGTTGTCTTATTAGTAGTCTGATGCTTTTGATGAGGATTGTTTTATAGAAGCGTCAAAAATGAAGAGGACTGTCAAATTGCTATGTATATCCCTGAAGTATATCCCATACTTCTGTTGGCCATGTGCCCCACAAGTACTGGTTACAGAAGCTTTCAATCATTTCAGAAATTGTGTAATCAATGGTAATGCACAAGAGATGACATGTCCAAGCCAAAGACAACTGCAGTTCCAGGTGAGGGTTCTTTCCATTAATGCAACTTGTTTTGTTGTCACCTGCTCAGTAACACAGCTGCAATTTATCCTGCTGAATAGGACTGCCGTGGGCAATTTACTAGAAAGCTGGGCCTAAGGGTTACATTCTTTTTGTTAATATTCGTGGGGTTGCAGCTAATGTGATAGTAAACATCTACCCTTGTCTGTTTATAATGGGCTGATGCTGATAATTCAGAAAAAAGATTTATGTTAAATATTAAAGCTTTACCGTGGATAGACTGTAGAAGTAGATACTATGATGGTGATTCTTCCTCCCAACCTCATATTTATGGGGGTGTAGGATTGGCTTGTAATGGTGAATTAGCAGACTGCTGCAGAGTATATGGACTTAACTTACCAATACTTGACATTAGAAATTTAGAAACCTAAAGGTTTTTTTCAAAGAACTGACAACTAAAAAGAAAGGTCAAACATACCTTTCTCATCCAAATACCAGTCATCTATGCCAGCAGTTTAAAGCAAAAACAGCCTAAATGGATGATGAAAGCTTGTATTTGTACTCTTCCCACTCCCATCCCTGCTAACCACTGGCCATGCATGATCCCTTAGATTCCCTGATTCCCCCCATCCCTGAGTGATTTCTGGTTCTGCTGTGCCAGTAATCAACTAAACTGGGCCCCAAAATGTGTAAGCCCAATTGTGGATCCCAAAATGAGGGAGCAAGGTAATTTTTCTATGCCCCAAATTATATTGTTCGGGTGGTCTAATTCTTTTGTTAGGCTACAAGCAGATAATTAACAATCATTAATTCAATGATGTTCAAAGTTATAGCCGTGCTAAACGGTTGCTGCACCCCGTTCCCACAGATCAAAATCTGCCCACCTGGGGCACTTCAACTACTACCCATCCACCTATCTCCCCACTTTCTGTCTCTGCCCTCCGTTGCCTCTGCAGGCCTTGTAGGGACCTTCCATCATTCATACCTGCCCCATTCCTTAACTGCATAAGTTATATTCTTGACTTGAACAAGAAGCAGTAGAGATTAGTGTCTGTCTGTTCCTTTTAAGATCCAAAAAGCATGTGAATTAGTAGATACGTTTTGCTGTTGTGACAATTTTCAGGCAAATGGAGCGATTATTTGGCATTCCATAAGCTGATAGCTATCAATTTCAATTTGATAGCTTGCGTGTCATCTTTTTAGTTCTAGCAGCTAAACGGAGATGGGATCCTTAAGTCAATTGCGAGGTTTAATCCATATACCAGCCATAACACAGTATAAATGATTCAGAGGATTTGTGAAACAAAGAATTTCACTGTAAGTTTTGCATGGTGGTGCTGCAGGTTTTTGGAAATTATTGAATGGCATAATGATAGCTGGAATAATTGTTGAGTTTATTAACAACATTATTCATAAACTTTTATGAATCCTGCTTGAACAAAAATTAGAACCTTCTGCAAGTGAATGGATAAAATTATTCTGAGACTGAGCATTAGACTTCTGAATTACACAAGGAGATTTAAGAATTTTTTACTACATACTTTAAATATTTTACTTCACTTATATTTTCACTTGTGTTAAAGAACAAAATATTTCTGAAAGCTCTTTTCTATAGTGATAAATTTGACAAAAATATGAATTACAAATGTAAGTATTTTGCAGGCTTTCAGTACAACTTTTGAGTTAACGGTTAGATGATTTAAGTGATATAGTAAAACCAGTTGCCTTGTTTGCCTGCTGCTATTAGAGGAATGCTAGACTGCTCCTGTCAGTTTTGAATAACATTCAGAATGGGAAATATACTGTACTCTTATTTTCAGTTACTTCCCTACTGGCTGACTGGTTTCCCCATTGTAGACAATTTACTGGACTACTTGAAAGTTGTTATTCCTCCTGTATGATAATGAATAAGAAAATCAAGCCATATTGGTATGTTCAGCATTTCTCTCTTGGAAGTTTGTGATCCTTATCTGAAGTAAAGATGGGCATCCTTGACTTTGTAGTATCTGTTTTTTTAATTATTATTAAAACTTTGAATTTCACTAATCAAAGCTAGTTGCAATGAAATGATTTTATCCCCAAAGTAACACATTTTGGGGAGATGTAAAATATCAAAAATGTGGCAGAGTTGGATCTGGTCATAAACAGTGAGTGAAACAACTTCAAAAAAAAAATTGGGGAGGGGCTGGATTTGGCAACATTGGGGAAGAGGAGCCTCTAACTCCAACCCTCTTATATGTGTGCTTGCTTGCCTAGCTATTGTAAAGGGCACAAAAGCCTTTCAGCTGCAAATTCCAGTAGCCAGATGTTATCTGTTGTTGACTTCTTGGTTGCCTCCCTTGGGATAAAAGAATTAGGAGCTCAGTTCTGATCTGGGGAGGATTTGATATTTGCCAGCTTTTTCAATGGAAAATTCTGGTTCTGCAGTTTTTCATTCTGTTGTGAGTGAATAATGCCTTTTCTCTGACTCCTTCCTTTAAAATTGTGGTTGCCTGTTTTCCTAAGGTGCCTCTTTACCTCTCATTAGTGCAGGAGCTGGCATGTTTGCTGCAGGCATCCTGTTCCCCCCCCCCCTTCTTCTTTCTTTCTGTGAGCCTTGATGGGATTTGTCAAGACCTTTCCTTTTCCCCCCCTGTCTATTGAACTTTGAAACAAAGGGAATGGCAGGAAGAAAAGTGCCTAAGAGGAGGATTGATCCAGAAGAGAGAAAGTTGTTGGAAGACATTTTGATCCCTTTATTATTTCAGAATGGAAGGAAAGAGAGAGAGGTTAAAACCAGCGGCAATATCTTCTTTAGATGCTGGGCTCCTTTAGTGACATAGTTTTAGCTTAGGTTGTAATGTTCTAGTAAGTCTCTGAAAATTGCTGAAGAAAGCTCTTGGTGCTGGCCTTCAAACCGAATTACTGTCTTGAGGCACAAGATTATCCCGTTTATTCAGTTAAAATTGTTATTGGCTGGAGCAAGAAATGCAGAATACAATTATTGTTTATCCCCTGACAGTAAACACACTGAAGGCCCAAAGTTCCCTAATGTATTTTGAATTGCCACTAATTTTAGTATTTCATTAGAGTATGACCTGAGGTTGCTGTATTATTCCCCTGCTGCCAGCACTAGAAATATCCTTCTCTCTTATCAGCAAATAACAGGTAAGAGCAGAATTCGTTGATTTTTTGTTCCTTGTATGAAATACTCACCAGCAAGATCACCGGCAAAATCATAATTAGATAAGGGATTGAGCAGTTGCCTTCTGTGCCACAGCCTTTCAATCTGGAAGCCTCACCTGGATTGCCCCCCAAATGCCAAAGGATTGCCAGAATACAGCACGGTGGTTCAGCTTTTGCTTATACCAGAAACCTCTGCAGAGAGGAATGCATGCTGATCTCAATGAGATTCAAGTAAAACATCCTCTTCCTCATTATATCTTCTTGCATGTGGGAGGGAAGGCACTGAAGTGTATCATTAAAAAGTGTGATATTGGAGCAGCCGTACAAAGGAAGTAGGAAGTATGGTGAAATATATATAAGGATATAGTTAAAAACATGACTTTTTCTCCAATATGTTTCAATGCTTCACTTATAGACATGGGCTTTCTTAATCATATACTGCAATTGTTTTGTCTGTTCGACCCCAGTGGCTCACAACAATTTTGTATGTATGTTTCTACATGCATGTGTGGCTGGGAGGGTAGGCTATGAGGATAGTGCCATGTTTTAGATATGAGGAACTTAGTTCCATAAAAGACTGTTTGTTTTTTAATTTTCAAATTTGTTGTAAACATACATACATACTTACTGTACATACATACCTTGTTTCTCAGAAAACACGACCCACCTTGAAAACACGACCCACCCTATCACCTTTTTGAGCGCATGTGATCAAATTAAGCCCCACCCACAAAATTAGCCCTAATTAAGACCCCACCCACCCCAGGGTGCAGGGGGTGGAGCAAGGTGCACAGATAATAAATAAGCCGGGATGGGGGAGAGTGGACCTGCCTGCTCACCAGGCCTCGTACACCCCAACACCTGCCTTGTCTTCTTCTCCGGCCGCTTCTTCAGCAGCCGCTTGCCGCTGCTCGCACGCATCACCTCCGGCCTCCATTTCTCCATTAGAGTCTTATGGAAAGCCCTCTGCAGCTGTGAAATGAGCTCTGTTTCGCTGCCAGAGCCTTCCGGAAAGCCCTCTGCAGCTGATAATAGATCTCCGGATTGATCTGGATCTCTATTATCGGCTGCAGATGCCTTCCGGCAGGCATCTGAACACAGAATGGAGACCAGGGCGATGTGTGCGAGTGGTGGTGGGCTATTGGTGCCACCGCCACAAGGTGAGTCGATAATTAGAACCCTCCAAAAAGAAGGCCTAGCTGTTTTTTCGAGGGTCAAAAGAAAATAAGACCCGGCCTTCTTTTTGGAGAAACACGGGTATATACATACATGCATACATAGATGGATACAAAGAGAGGGAGAGATTTACAAATACATTTCTCTGAAACATCTGATATTCTTGCTATGGAAAGAAATGGAGAGCAAGTTGGGCAGTGCAAATTGTTTCAGTTACCTTTCTTCATAGAGATTTCCCTATTTTTAGCATGTTGCTTCTCTTTATACCAAAGAGGAAACTTGTGAATTGCTAGGATACTACAGGACCAGAAATAACTCTTCCCAGTGAGGATCTGGGGTGTGTGGGTGGCATTTGCTACATGATGTACTTGTGCCATTACACATGGATAGAAACACCAACTGTGCCTGCTGTCTGTCTTTACCCGGGTATCAGGTTATCAGCACAATCTCTTGACAGCTTGGAACACTGCATTCCAAGGTGACATCTCTGTATTATTTCTTAAGGAGCGAGCAGCCCCAGGTTTGGGCTATTTAAACAATTGTCCTGGTGCCTTTCAGATAAACTTCCCCAAACAAAATTCCCACCCTGAGCAGCATTTTGGAATGTTGCTGCTGTATGTTTGTGTAATTGGATAGTTAGCCTAGGTTCCTTTTTTTCTTTTTTTAAGTGAGCTGTTTAAGGTCATCTTCCTGAAGAGTATAAGGTTTGTTTGTTTTTCCCTGAAGGCAGAAAGAATGATTGAAGGGTAAAGGAACTGGATATAGTGGAAGTTGCAAACTATCTATGTGCAGGAGAGATCCTGAAAGAGGGTGACATCAACAGAGCCTCAAGCAATGTGAGATAGCTTTACAAAAGCCCTGGTCTCTGTCTTTGCCAGTTTACCCATTAACCCAGAATAATGGGGAGCGCCATGCCTGCCAAGTGTGCCCATGCAGAACAATTACTTGCATAGGGGCCTGACTAAAATCTGTCATCTTTATGGGAACAGTGTATGCATGATGCAGAGGAATACTAGGTTTTGAGCAGAGCTAAAAGTTAGATGGTACAGTTACAGACATCTCCTTTTCTTTGATTATTTATGTAGAGCCACTATCGCAAATGAAGGCAAATACATGTCTCACTTAATGACTTTAATGATTTGCTTAACAACTGCAGTGGAAATGACATCTTTCACAATCATGTGACATTTCATTTTACAACTGTGGCATTTAGTGACAGAGTTGCCAGTCCTGATTGTGGTTAGTAAATGAGGACTACCTGTATAGATTATTTAGGCTTTATAGATTTTATTTCTGAGTTTACATTTTCTCAGCAAATTTGTGTGCATCTATGCCTCTCTCCCATTGAAAATTTTTATTTTGCATTTAAAATATAATTTGCATGAGGTGGCTGGGTCCTCAGAGTGGAAATGAAGGTGGTTTCAGGACCTGACCACGAAAAAAAGGGAGACATTGCTATGTTCAGTATGGGTGAGAATAAAGGAACTGTCACAGGGAGTTAATGCCACTCTGAATTTTTGTCCTGCATTATCATCTCTCTGAAGTACTACTTTTTTACTTAAAGAAAAGTGGAACAGCTAAATGCTGTGTTCTGTATGGGTTTTATGAGTTTAATCCTTCAAGTTAAGCTTGACACCTAGACACTTTCTGAATATGTCCATGTAATTTTTGGAAATAAGGAAATGCTGTGCCCCTC
>JANHFL010001651.1:65040-101007 GCA_032468155.1 Oxyrhabdium leporinum | reverse complement strand
GGGCTTGCCATGGGTGGGGGGAAAAACTAGGGCACCCCTCAAAAAAAGGGCCTAGCCGTTTTTTCGGGGGGCAAAAGAAAATAAGACCTAATCTTATTTTCTGAGAAACACGGTATTTAACTTTACTGGAGGCAGCTACCAATTCTGGCTTTAAAGGATGAGGATAATGTCTGCAGATCCAAAGCCATAGGAAGCAGCAGTAATACTTTTTTTTCAAATTGGCAACAGTATATTATGGCTTGCCCTGTAGTCAATGCCACTTGTGATGCTAAGCCAATGCCAGTATGTCAAAGGGTTGAAATTGATGCCAGGATACAGCTCATGAGCTAGTTATGGGTCATGCAACCTAATTCTGGCCCAGTGAAAATTGCGCAGCGGTTCTATATTAAGACAGATTTAAACTGAAGCCAGCATATGGATTGTTCAAGAAACCTCCTTACCTTGTCCATTGCTATTGACTTAAGGGGCAAAGAGTTGTTTTTCTTGAGGTGGGCAACCATATACATGTGATAAATAAAACAAAGGGTAATATTGACTTCTGCACCCTCTTGCATTTCTGTTTCTTTTGGTTTGCCTGCATCATTGTATGATGGTATTGATTCCTCTGGTGGCGTGTGCTTTTTAAAACAAAATTTGGACTTCGGAATGAAGTCAGAGGAAAGTGTCCCATGTTGAGCTATATAAATTCATACTTTGTCAGCCTGCCATGGGAACAAGCTGGTAGCTAGAACAAGCTGGTTTATATCTTGCGTGAACAATATAAAGAAAATACATATCTGACTTACCAAAAATGGTAGTTTTTAAACTATGATCCAGTCTGATAGTTTCTGATCATGTGCCCCTCCTTTCTCAAAAAGCCAAAAAGAAAACAAAAAGACCAAACCACCTCCTCACTAGCAATCAACACTCAGATAAGCAGAGATTAACACCATGATTAACATCAGGCCAACAATCAAGAAGCAAACAATACCCCAATCATAGAACTACCAACTCGGACAAATAAGTTAACAGTAAACAACAGCTTAATCAAGGAACTACCAAGACTCCCTCCAACAACACTGACAGAGCTAGCCGCTATTATATAAAATGAGAGCAAACCCCACTCTCTACTAGCATTGATGATATTACCTAGTTTGGTAATGAAATGTCTGCAAGAAAACAACCAAGCTCAGAGACCATCAAGGACTCTACAGGTTATAAGGACTGCAAATAAATAAAAAGAATAGCTCAGTCAAATACATTTCTGTCCATTGATGAGTGGTATTTTTAACAGCATTTTAATTGTATTGGTTATTGATCTTTGATAAGGCTTCTTACAGTAATATGTCCAGAACAGGTGACTTAATTGCTCTTAAAGGAGCTGCATTCTTGAGCTATTCAGATTTCAAAAGCACCTCTCTGATGTTTTATAAGACAAGGAATCTTTTTTCAAGTACCAGCCCAAGAAGAAAAATGTGTCTACTTGAAGAGTTGCATGAACTTCTGGTGCGGAAGCTGGAAAAAATCTGTCTGATCTAATGAATAGCAGAAGTGCTGTCCTTCAGCAGTATGAGATCCCAAACACTCCTTCAGAGTTTTTCTGGTGTGTGCGTCATCCTCTTTCCTTTCATTAGGATTTTGCTTGCATCCTGCAGATTTAATTTGCCATTATCCACAAACTCAGGAAAGTGTTAGAAGAGGGAGTAGCTTTACTGTTTTTCCAGTTACTGCCTGACCGATGGGGCAAAAGATGCTCGCTGGTGTTCTATAACCGTGATTGTCAGTTGCTGTCATTAATCATGAACCATATTATTGGTCTTGATGACCATCAGGCCAGGCTCTGCATGAAGCAAACGTGGCTATTTGGAGAGTTAATGAAACCGCTATTGCCAAGAGAGAGAAAGAGACAGTGACTCAAGCCATCTGGTCTCTGAATAGATTAAGGAGCAGTGTTGGGTGCCAGTAGAGTTGGGATACGTTCACATTCACCAGAACTAAATATGGAATGCTTGTTCTTGTGAAGGAGGTGCCTTCGCAACTGTTGTTTGCCTGGGCTCTGGAAAGTCCTCATATCCATTTTGGAACTAAGGAAGAAGACTCCTTTGGTTCAAGGATGCCGGTAACACTTGATGTGTTCTTCCTTTACGTTGCAGGATAGAGAATGCTGGCTCCAGTGAGGCTGGGTCTGCCCACCTGACCTTTGCCACCATCATGCTGTGTCCTTGGCGTGTGAAGCTGAAGCTGCTGCTTGCCACTGTGACTCTGGTTTTCCTCATCTCGTGGCTTTACCTCTTTATGGGTAATCTGGAGCTGGAATGGGAGAGGGTGGTTCCTAAAAATGGGCCTGGGTGCATGAGTGGATGATGACGACTATAGACGTGGTAGCATTTGAAATCTTTGGACAAAGCCTGCCCTGTTTTCTTATGCATTGACTGGGAATGATAGGATTTTTTAAAAAGTCTGAAATCTGGAAGATGTCAAGATTAGACAAGGCTTCTATATTTTTAACACATGATATGGATTATCAATTTCCTTGAACATTCAGTTTGATATTCTCTCTCCCCCCCCCCCTTGTGGTAATCACTATTTTTGTTTAAGCATGGAATTCTTTGAAACATAACAGAAACAGACAGCTTATAGGGAATGTAAGGAAACTAGTAAATTACAAAGCGGGAAAGGTGGGGAAGAGAATATTTTAAAAGATATGGAATTTTAACTTATCTATATGAATTAAATACATTATTTGCTCCTGTTGTGATTTGCATTTAAGCTTTCTTATTCTGGTTTCATGACATGACATGGGAGCTCAGTGGTCAGAGATGTAGTGTTCTTCCCATTCTCCTGTTTACATTTTGGGGGATTTTTTTTTCTATAGATGGATGCTCCTTTATGCTGCCCCCTTGCTTTGGGGAACAGTCAAGTCAGTACCTTGACCGTGAAGCCTTGGCATCCCAGGTGCGCAAAATGGAAGAGGAAAACCAACTGTTGAAGCTGCAACTCAGTCACTCTCAGGCACAGGAGGAGACCTTGGGTAGAATGGACTTCAACCAGCAGGGATTAAAGTTCGTCAAAGAGCAGGAGGGAAGGAGCAACTATACCGGTTGCCCTAAACAGAGGATGGTTCAGAAGTGTGAGGTAAAGATGAGACTCATGATCAAGACATCTTGTGGACTGCCTGTTCATGAACAAAGAAGTCTGCCCAAATTAGGGAAGTAGTCTCAAGAAGAGGCCTACTGTAATCCAATCTCCTTGATAAATTCTGTTCTCTAAACTGGTGAACATACTCATGGTGTTCCTGTTCTGGCCCCTTTTTGCTTAAGCGTACTGTGATGTTTACTTTGCAGAAGCGTTTGTGTGGAAGTCATGAGAGCAAGAAATTGGCAGCCTTCTAGTAACGTGGGATAATTGTTAACTTTGAGGAATGTGAGGGTCACAGTAGTCAAAGCAAAGATACAAATAGAGAGGGTCACATCACACCCCTGGATAGGGTCAGGACTCCCTGTTTCTCTCTCTCTTATTTTTGGGTAGATATCTTTGATTTTAAAAATACATCAAACCTATTTTATGCCAGTGTTGTGATATGTTTCTGGATTCAAAGTGACCCGAAAAATGATTCCAATTTTCAACACTTGAATCTGGAGGAGGCTTCATGGGAGCACAAAATAAGTGCAGGCAAAGAAGTTGTATTAACAGAATAACAGAGTTGGAAAAGACCTTGGAGGTCTCTAGACCAAACCCCTTGTTAGTTTGCACCTGGCTTCCATTTGTATCTGAACTCAGTTTGGTTCTTTAAGGGTTTATTATTGATGGAAACACAATCTACAGGAGCCTATAGAATGGTGGGTGGAGTAATTTCTAATAGCTTGATTTGTAAAGGAGAAGAAAATGGAAAAGAATTTCATTGGGAGTCAAGCTGGATGGGTTTTTGTGTTTCTGAACAGCTCCTCCATGTTGCCATTGTTTGTGCTGGATACAATGCAAGCCGGGATGTAGTTACCTTGGTGAAATCGATCCTCTTCCACAGGTAAGTAAACATGAAGGGGCAAATGTTGTTATTAATGTTGTTCAGTAGCTCTTTTTGTAGCTCTTTTTGGCTCTTTCAGTCTTTAGAATTTGGGGGGGGGGGGAGATTCAAATGTGATGCTGTTCTCCAGCTGCAATTCTGGATATAGGAGAAAAGATGAAGAGCAGGGGAAATTTGGATGTAATTTTCTACCCTTTACGCGATCGACTCTGTCCTATCCTCTTCTACCCAGGAGAGCAGATGGGACTATAGAGAGTTTCAGGTTTGTGAATTATGGTGCTATCATGTGATGATGAAGAAGAACATTTGGAGAGTGGGATAGGACTGTTTTCTTACATGTCTTGCTCCCGTTTCTTGTGAGCATAATCTTTATTCTCAATTGATAGGAAGAACCCTCTCCACTTCCATCTCATCACAGACTCAGTGGCCCGACAGATACTACAGACGGTCTTCCGAACCTGGATGGTGCCCTCAGTTCAAGTTAGCTTTTACAATGCTGGTGACTTGAAGGTAGGAGAAGAAAATCCATACTTGAGTTGCCCCTCCCTCCCCTTGCCCGGGCTCCATCCAATCTCCTCTCCTTTGGAATGTCCCGCTTTTTAAAAATTTTATGCTTATGCCAGTTGCTGTTCTTTCTGTTGTTTTTTTGAGGACTCGGTGGGAATCTGGGCCATTATTTGGGTGGGTTGAACTTACTTAAGTTGCTCCGCTAACCAAATCAATAATATCATTGGGGCGACATCTGACCATTGAATAGTCACTTTCCATCCAATCTCCTCCTCAAAACTTAAATCTTACGTTCCACGGCTGAAACCCTGGGGGGATGCACCCTGGCCCTTCTCCCTGCAGATTTGTCCAAACAGCAATCTAAGCATGGGTGTGCATGCTTTGGCACCCAAAGCAAGATTATGCTCTTAGGTCTCCCTGTCCCACCCAGAGAGCGATCCAGCTGTAGGTGTGCATACCATAGGTACCCGGGGCTGGAATCTTGCTAACTATGCTGAAGTTGCCATATCTGCCAAATTGTGCTCTGCCTCTGCCTGGGCTCTAAACGCACAAGCCTCTTAACACTTCTAGCCATCTCACATTTGAGAACCTCTGAGCAAAGGGGGAGGTTGGAAATCTGGAAATCTGGCATTCATCAGTTCACTTGTTGCAGGGGGAGGAAAGGGATGCTAAGCTCATCTCTTTGTCAGTGCCGAAAAGGTACATTGTTTCAGCAAAAAAAATAAATCACTTCCATTAATGCAAGAGGGTTAGAACTTGGATCCAAATGATAATGAATTATCTTCAAGACTGAGCATAATGAATAATTGTCAAGGCTGCAGCAGCCAACCATCCAGGATATAAAGTTGAAATAATTCATATACGTAGAATACCATTCCGCAATTCAGGACTGCTAAGAAGATTAATCTCCTTGGAAAACTAAAACAAGAGCAGAAAATTAAAAGGCTGACTGGAGCAGTTCAATTCAGGAGAGCTATGAAGTTGTCCAAAGGCATAACATGATATTTAATGCTCATGGGTGACATTAAATGTTCTACTTTAATTTCTTAGCCACTGCCACGTACATGTTGTTCTCCATAATCAAACAGAAGTAGAAACACAGGTTTATAAGGAGCTAGACTAAAGTTAAGGGATTTAGGGACATGGATGATTTTATTCTGGTGCTAGGGAAGGGGCTGCTTTATTGATGGTATGACAGGTAGTCCTTGACTTACAGCAGTTTATTTAGTGACCGTTCAAAGTTAAAACGGCACTGAAAAAGGGGACATGATCATTTTTCACACTTCCGACTGTTGCAGCATCCCCGTGGTCACGTGATCAAAATTCAGACACTTGGTAACTGACTCATATTTATGATGTTTGCCATCTCCAGAGGTCATGTGATCACCTGTTGTAACCTTTTGACAAGCAAAGACAATGGGGAAGCCAGATTCACTTAACAGCCACGTTACTAACAACTTCAGTTAATAACTCTGGCAAGAATAGCAATAGCAAAAGCACTTAGATTTATATACCGCTTCACAGCGCTTTACAGCCCTCTCTAAGCGGTTTACAGAATCAGCCTCTTGCCCCAAAAAATCTGGGTCCTCATTTTACCCACCTCGGAAGGATGGAAGGCTGAGTCAACCACAAGCTGCTCAAGATTGAACTCCAGGAGTGAGCAGTGAGTTAGCCTGCAGTACTGCATTCTAACCACAGCTCCACCACAGCTGAATGGTCATAATATGGGGCAAAACTCACTTAACCACTGTCTCACTGAGGAACAGAAATTTTGGGCTCAATTGTGGTCGTAAGTCAGGAACTACATGTAGGTCTTTTCCACCGTGAAATAAAAACCAAAGCAGTATAAGAGAAGACTTTCTGACTCTTTTACATTTACCAACAATTGACGAAAGATAATTGCATGACTGATTCAGGAAGATGCTAACACAAATTATATATATTTTTGGCATCGTTTTGTCTTGATAGTTGGGAAAACACTCATGTTAAAAGAAATTGGTGGCTTTTAGTGGGAGGTATTAATATAGATCTCTTGCCAAGATGTCTTCAAATAATGGAGAAGACCTGAATCAATACACATTTTGAAACTTTGCCACCAGAGCAAAATATCTGTGGTCCTCCAGATGTTGCTAAAATTCCTAACATTTTCCACCAAAATGCTGCCTGTGGCTTTTGGAAATTGTAGTTCAGCAGTATTTGGAATGTTATAGATTCCCCATTCTGACCCTGAACCCCTTAAGCAATGCTAACAGGATTAACATTGTGAAATGTGTAGCTCTTGTACATGGTTGTGTGTGTATGTATGCGCGCACAGAAACATGGGTTGTTTTCTGAGAATAGTCACTAGCACAGGCACCGCTTTAAATTGTTTCCTTGTGGAAGCTGCCATTTGAATGTAGGGTGCAATAGCTTGATCATATGTAATTTGTCTTAATGTTGCTGCTGGTCCATAAGAGACCAGTGATGGCCCACATACAAGTCACATGGCCCGAATTCTTTGCAAGCATCTCTACAACACTCATTTGGGGCTCTGGATCACAGTGGAGACAGAGAGTCTCTTTTTGTTGCATTCCTACACTAAATAGAATTTTATCAGTCATGAGCCATAGAAGCAATATGATTAGATGTTGACCTTGCCCATAGCTTAAGCAGGTGATCTTGCCATTTTATTCCTCAGTGTCTTTCTCTCTTCTTGCTACAGCCAGACATTTCCTGGATCCCTAACAAACATTACTCTGGAATCTATGGGTTGATGAAGCTGACACTCACTAAAGCTTTGCCCTCTGACCTTTCCAAGGTCATCGTCCTTGATACCGACATCACATTTGCTACTGACATTGCGGAGTTGTGGGCTATCTTTGGGAAGTTCTCGGGTAAGTAAGGGATGGGAGGATTTTTTTTTTAGATCTTCTCAGAATGGAAGTTATGGCTCTCCAAGATGAATCTATCAATATGCTCCATATATCAATATGTTATACTGATATATAACCAATATAGCTTCTACAAGTTCAACAATTTCTTGAGATCCACAATCTTGCCTTTTGGGGGGGGTCTAAAATTCAGGCTATTCTTCCCTAATCTGATGCTGTGTAGATAGATTGGTGTTCTGTTCAGGATTCCCAAGTAGTCAGTCTGGTTTATATTATTTGGTGATCAGCTCAGGAGAGTAGTTTAAAATCTACAGATAGTCCTCGACTTAATAATCACAATTGGGACCAGAGTTTCTTTCCTTAAATGATGTCATTATGGTCAATATCACTTGGCCACATTGTTTAGCAATGGCAGTCCCAGCACTTCTGGTTGCTGTCATAATTTCCAGACGCATGGGTCATTAAGCAGGAAGAGGAGAGATCCCAGGCAAGGAGCATGGAGGGCGCCACAGTGGGGAGGCCCTGGATGGCCTAATGCAGGTGCATATGATTGCAGTCTGTCACGAGCTCAGAGTAGCCAGGGAGGGTTGTGTGAGGATATAGGGAAGCTGCAGAAAGAATAAACTGTGGCTCAGGGGTTTATTTGTGTGCTGCAACTCTGGGGCTGCAAGAAGCTCTTGAGTCATAGTGCAGTGTGAAATTGACATACCCCAGGAAGCATCAACATCACAGTGCAAACTTGCTGCCCAGCAACATGGCACAGCAGGCTCCAGCCCACTCACCCTCACTGCCCTAAAATCCCTCTCATCCTGCACTCTGCCATCCCAGCTGACCTTTGCCATCTTCGTGCTGCTTTTGCTGCTGAGGTGTGCCCATCCTGGGATTTTGCAAGCCAGCTGCTGGTCACTTGAGGCCATCTTCCCCAGGTCTTGTGAGTACAGCAGGTGCTTCATTCTTGCAATGCTTCAGAAGACGTCACAAACTTTCTGAAGGCTTTCTGAAGCTGGATGGGACACAAGGATCACAAGGATGGGACACAATACAAAAAACAGTGCAGGTGGCCTTGGGAAGAAAGCCTGGTGTAGCCAACAGCTGTCTCCCGCAGAGTTTCAGCAGCAGCAGGAGGAAGATGGCATAGGGCAAGTGGGTGTGGCAGGGCCTGTGAAATGCAGGGCAGTGGGGGCAGCTGAATTTTGTGCTGTCGGTGGCTGGCCATGGTATGAGGCTGGAGGTGGTATTTCTCAGTAGCAGCACTGGAGCTAAGTACAAGCCTGTGGATAGTGGTAGTTGATTCGGACCCTGAAGGCCTGAGGCCTCTAACTTCAGCCCCAGGCCTGCCCAGGGGCTGAGGAGTGCCACAGTGCAGGCCAGACAAAAGGACATAGATGGGGCGGGGGGAGTTTAAGTGCCCTTGTGGTTGTAAGTGTGACTTGCCAAGCACCCAGATTTTGATCACTTAACCACAGTGGGTGTGTAACAGCTGTAACCTTGCGGACCAGTCATAACTCACTTTTTAAAGTGGTGTTATAATTTTGAACAGTTGCTGAATGAAATAGTCATAAATTGAGGACGACTTCTATGGCCTAGCGGTTTGAGCAGGTTTATGGGAATGTGACATAATATGGATTTGTTTTCTAATCCATCCAGCTGTGCTGTTTTTCAGATTGTTAAAAAAAAACAGGAATGGGAGAATCAATTATTGGGGTCTAGTTTAGTGAGAATGAGGAAAGTCTGCTCCTTGCACTTGATTTGACTGGTGTCCTCTTTAATCCAGATAAACAGGTGATTGGACTAGTGGAAAACCAAAGTGATTGGTACCTGGGGAATCTCTGGAAGAACCATAAACCATGGCCAGCATTGGATCGTGGCTTCAATACAGGTACACTCCACAATAGATATATGTTTATTCATCTGGAACAATTATCATATCAACTATTTTTATTTTAAGGTTACGAGTAAGCAGTGATGATCTAGCTGAGTTAGCAAGGCTTAATTTGTTTTGTACTATTAAACTTCAAAAAGGAATGCAAGCCAGTTCTTTGGGATAGATGCAGAGACCCCAGAGGTGAGCTCTGTATCACTTGTTTAAGTAGTCCTCATTTAACAACTACAGTTGGGACTGGCAACTTGCTTGTTAAGTGAAGCAGTCTTGAAGTGAAATCATAAGTATCTTATGATCTTACTTCAGCTTTCCTTTGCTTTACAGACCTGCGAAGGTCATAAACGTGTGGATTGGTTGCAAAGTTACTTTTTTCATCACCGTAACTGTGAACGATGGATGACCTACCTATAGTTTATCCTTCCAACTGTGTTCTCCATGTGCATTGGGAAAGACTATTGCAGATGCATGATAAACTGGGATTAAGAGGCAGGAGAAAGAGAAGAATCATTAGTCTACCTAGTAATTCTGCCTAAAAATTCTTCCACTGCTAGGACAGTCAGCTGTTGTTTTTTAAACAAAAGCATGGGTCTAATGTGGTCCCTGATAATGTTGCCTTAGTGAGTGGGTGTGGTGTCCGTGGCATAGAAATAGTTTGGTAAACAAATGAACGCTATAACATCATGATTTGGATAAGTTTTGGGAGCCAGAGAGATTGAGCAATCTCAGAGAAGCCCCTTCATATTAGGAAGAACATCTTTCAGGGCTGAGTTTTTGTCTACTCTTCCATAGGGGTGATCTTGTTGCTGCTGGAGCGTCTGCGCCACCTCGGCTGGGAGCAGTTGTGGCGGGTGACCGCCGAGCAAGAGCTCATGAACATGCTGTCCACCTCACTAGCAGATCAGGCGAGTGTTCTTGGTTATTTTGTTGTGCTTTGCTGCCCTTTCAGACTAGGCCCCCAATGTGCTTTTCATTTCAACCTAGGCAGAGAGAGAGAGAGAGAGAGAGATTAGATGTTGCCATTTGACAAAAACTCTGATCTGTTTCCTCCTGATGTGACTCCACACTTGCTTTTATCCTGGAGCTTTCTCCTCTTCCAGAGTGCCCAGTGTGCCAACTGCAATCTCTCTTCTAGGACATCTTTAACGCGGTGATTAAACAAAAACCAGCACTTGTGTACCGGCTCCCTTGCTTCTGGAATGTGCAACTCTCTGACCATACCCGTTCAGAGCAGTGCTACACGGAGGTGTCTGATCTTAAGGTGAGCACTGCCTCCCTGGCTGAAGCTTTGCTGATCTCCTTTGGTAACCTTGGCAAAACCTTGGATTTCTGTCTTGCTGAAACTTTCAGCATTCTGTAGTTCAGGTAAAAGGGGTGCTGGGAAGGCCTGTCTATTGCTGACGCTATTAGCCTTGGTCACTTTAGCTTTCCGTCCTCAGGTGATTCATTGGAACTCTCCCAAGAAGTTGAGAGTCAAAAATAAGCATGTGGAATTCTTTCGGAACCTTTACTTGACCTTCTTAGAGTACGATGGCAACTTGTTGCGCAGAGAGCTGTTTGGCTGTGCCAGCTTGCCCAGTGGCCAGGTGAGAGGCTTTCTGATCTTCTTCCTCCTTGTTGTTATCTGACATTGAGAGACTTGTAATTCATTTAGCTAATTTAATCTGCATATGTGAAACCCATGGAAGAGGAAGTTATCGTGAGAGTTACTGGGAGGGAACTATCACACAGGGGTTGTGTTAACGTAGATTAACCCACCAACAAACACATTGTCTTGATCACTGCTGCCAAGCTATTGGCTGATTAATGAGGAAAAACGAGCAGGACCTTCTGAACTATTTGGGCGATACCAGAGGGCTGTTTGAAGTTCCTTGGTTTTTCACCCGTGCCACAGTCAATGGCATATTAATGATGCACAGTGGCTACATGTCATTCTTGACAAGCCGTTTTATTTTGAGATCTCATTCTGTGTCTCAAATACACTCCTATGTAAATTTTAGCTCCAGCAGGCTCTGGAAGAGCTGGATGAAGACGATTCTTGCTATGATTTTCGGAGGCAAAGCCTTATTCAGCACCGCGTCCATCTCTTCTTCCTGCAGTATGATTTTTCAGGGTCGGCCAATGAAATTGATGTAACTCTGATAGCTCAGCTGTCGATGGACAGGTACCAGATGGGGGAAAACTGAAGGGTGTGGGGGCATGGTTCTTTCAGGTGTTCCTTTCATTGCTGTAGAATTGGAATTCCATCATATTGTGGCACTTTCAGATGGCACTTTGGACTTAAAAGTGAGAAAATTTACTACAATCTTAGCATATGCAAAAATATAGTATTCAGCTTTTCAAATATTTCTAATAACAGGGTTTTATAAGCACTCGTGCTTGCTGAGAATTCTTTAGTTAACATGATATACGACCAGTATCCAGTAAAGATTAAAACCAAAGGGGATCCACCAACAGCTAGAGTCCAATATTATTTTCTTTTGAAAATTACGGAGGGAAAGAAAGATATGTAAATCTTAAACTAAAATATCCAAACGTTATTATTTCCTTCCTTCTTTGATAGAACATCATACCTGAGGTACCATCCAATTACAACTATAGTCCATAAAGTGAAAGTCTCGATAAAAAGATAGATGAGGCCTGTGCCCAGCTGATAGATCAGAAGGGAGGCCTACATATGCCATTTTGTATTTCCATCATAAGGGAAGACAAGATACTAAATGATTTTGCCTGCAATGTTTACAAGGTTCCTTTTTACCTTTACATGTGATGGTAGTAAATTCCATTTTCAGAGGAGACCAGATTAATATTTTTAGATTGTCATGAAGAGTTTAGGGGTAACTATTCTATAACCAGCAATAGGTCAGATGTTCAATCTTCATTCCAAGCCTAGTTAAGGGGTGTTACACTGGTTCCCAAAGTCAGCCAGTTTGGTACTAGGAAAGCATGGTAAGATCTCAACGGTTAGAAGAAGAATTAATTTCCCCCATTCCTGAATCCTGAGCTGAGTAGAGAGGCTGCACCTTATCATATTTTTGCTTCAACTATTTGATGTTTCCTTTAACCTCTTTCCTTTGCATTAGATGTGTGTGCCCTTCTTGAATTGAAGCATCCTTAAAATATTTTGTTAGGAAATGCTGAGATTTTAGCTTTGCATCCCTTAACTTGAGCCAAAATTGTAAAGTAATCTGGACAGAATCAATTATGGAAGGAAAATGATTAGACCCAATAAACAAAAGGTCTGCATGAGTCACTAAATGAGTTTAGTGGTGCAACTTGGATGGAGAGGATATTTAAAGAGCATGTTTTGACACTGACATGGAGGCCGCACAAAATCAGTTCTCTCCAGACAGACACTATAAATTTGTGTAGTTGTTAAAATCAAAGATAAAATATTATTAATATTAAAACAAGGACGATTTATACATTTGATTTTTAATTTTGTGAAAATAGTATTTGGTCCTAGGATACTGTGCTGATTGCACTTTTTCGGAATATCACAGAAAATCACAGAAAAATGAATACAAATCCTCATGCTTGTCATAGTATGAGCATTCCTGAAATACCTATTTCTGAGGTATCTGTTATTATATACAAATGCATGGTATTGGCGAAGCAGTAGGAATGGGAGAAAACAAAACTTTACAAATGGAGCGATGGAACATCACCAAAATTACATTTGAGAACTAAAGAGCATTTAAATTATATTTTAGAAAGGTTTTGGAGGACTGGGATGACTAGGCTGTATAGCTTTTTGTTGACTAATGATAATATGTGATGCTCTCAACTGGTGTTAATTGATTTGCAGGTTGCAGATGCTGGAGGCGATATGTAAACACTGGGCAGGCCCCATTAGCCTGGCTTTGTACATGTCTGATGCGGAGGCCCAGCAGTTTCTACGCTATGCTCAGGCATCGGAGGTGCTAAGTAACCGTCAGAATGTTGCCTATCACATTGTATACAAGGAAGGGCAGTTTTACCCAGTCAACTTCTTGCGCAACATGGCCCTGAAAAATGCACAGACCTCCCATGTTTTTCTGATGGACATTGATTTCCTGCCTATGTACGGCCTCTATGATTATCTCAGGTGTGTCTTCTTGAGGTCCAAAGGGGGTCAAGGCAACAATAAGGTTTTCAACTTAGTCTCCCAAAGATCTAAGGAATTGTGAAGTCCCCAGTCTTTTCTCCAGTGTCCCTCCACATAGGTCTTAGTTCTCCCCTTTAGCTGGTGTCAAGTTTCTTCATTGTGAAGAAGCTGTTGCCTTCTTCATTTCCTCTTTCCACTGATGTTGCAGTTGACTCTGTTGGCCATACTGACCCCAGAGGAGTCCATAAGCCTGTGTTAGTTTTATTCTAATGTTTTATTTATTTATTTTGCATATGGCACGTGTTAGCAGGGATGCCTGCCTCTTTGAAAGGATTTTTTTCAGGCAGTGTTGTCTTTACCTGCGGGACGCCTGAAATGCCGGTAGGCACTCGGGGGAGGCTCCTTTCTTGTCCCTCCGTGGTTTATTCGCTCACGGGAATCGAGCCGCTGAGCTCCGACCTCAGTAGTGCGCAGGCCCAGCGTCTTACCACGTGAGCCACCAGAGCCCAGAAATGTATTCTAATGTATTCTAATGTATTCCGTAGGCTAAGAAATATGTCAGTCCTAATACCCTCGAGTATTGAAATCTTGAAATGTTCTGTTTGTCTACAGGTCCTCCATCATGCAGCTGGAACTGCCCCCAAAGAAGGTAGCACTCATAGTGCCTGCGTTTGAGACTCTGCATTACCGCCTCAACTTTCCCAAATCCAAAGCGGAGCTGCTCACCATGCTGGACATGGGCTCCCTCTATACTTTCAGGTAAGTGCTGATCAGAAAAGGTCCATTTTCAAGAACCAAAGGTTGGGTTAAACAATTGCTGGACCATGTGTAGCAACTAAAGGGCAAAACCAGCTTCGCAATTCTCTTCAGCAACTTAGGCACCAAGATTTAGCTGGTTATTTGAAACTGATACATGAGTTCAATGTTGCTATCCCTGGTTATGAATATATTTCCTTTTCTCCCAGTTCAACTTAAGTTCAACCCTCTCATTTTCTGGCACCATTTCCTTTCCAGACTTTCTTTTCATTTCTCATGACTGTTTCCTACTTTGCATTTCTCAGACCATTCAAACCATTCTCTCTTTCCAATTTCTGCCCCCCCCTCCCAAATCTCTTACTTCTCCGCTTCCATTGCCTTTCATTCTTTATAGTGAAATAAATCTGTTAGTAGCTTGGTTTCCATTGATACTTTAGAGTATGTCAATCTGTTTTAGTCTTCCCCTCCCCCCGCCCCATTATTTCCCATTTGTTTCCGGGCATCATAAAAAATATGTATGGATATATACCAGGAAAAAAGGGCTGCTTCACCCACACAATCCAATTCATCCTAAATGATTAGAATCTTTGTTCCACGTCCCATTATCATTTGAGGTTTGCTTGGAAAAACTGTCTTTACTGTCAAATCATTGTGAAACCAAAAAAAGAAATCAGAATTCTGCTGAAATTCAATGGGAAATGTCTGAGCTTCAGTGGCACAATTTCAATTTCTTTGGTTTGGGGGTAGTAGGTTGAATTGGGGCTTTTCTTCCTACAATATTTGTGCTCCCACTTTTATTTTTGCAAAGGCACGAGTCCTGAGATAAGACCAGTTTCATTGGGATTGTGGCATTCTCTTACAACCTCTCACATGGGTAGCCCTTCTTTGGAACAGCTTGCTTCCCAAAATAAAGAATGTGCCCAACTTCTGATTTTCAGAAAGATCTTTAAAACATTTTTATTTTGCAGAGCATTTGGATGCCGATAGTGCTGAACTGTCCTAAGACATTAATTGGATTGTCGGGAATTTGTATTTGTTATATATTTATTGTATGGCATTGTAAGCTCTTTGGAAAGTGAAGGATTAATAAATAATGGTATAAGTAAATAAATAAACCTAATATCTTGTGACAATCCAATCCAAGAAGTGTGACTTTTGATAGAAATAATAAGGAAGTCTAGTTAATCTGAGCTTGTTTTTCAGTCTCTTAGTTTTCATCTAAGAACCAGATGCAGGCTGAAGTATTTTCCCTTAGTGCTTCCCCAATGATGTATATTTTTGTGTACAGGTATCATGTGTGGCCTCAGGGCCATGCTCCAACAGATTATGCCAAATGGCGGACAGCCACAGTGCCGTATCAAGTGGAATGGCAACCACAGTTCGAGCCTTACGTTGTAGTAAGGCGTGATTGTCCCCTCTATGACCAACGGTTTGTAGGCTTTGGGTGGAACAAGGTGTCTCACATCATGGAGCTTGATGCTCAGGTGAGTATGTGGCTTTTCAACAGTCCACTGTCTGTCCTTTTTGTTGAGGAAGACCAGGGCTAAGGGAATGGCTTCCTGTCAGCCACTTCCTACCTTTTCACAGGAGTATGAGCTGCTTGTCCTGCCCAACGCCTTCATGATCCATATGCCTCACGCTCCTAGTTTTGACATCTCCAAATTCCGCCAGAGTACTAGCTATCGGAACTGCCTCCGGACTCTGAGGGAAGAATTCCATCAGGACCTGTCCCGCAAGTATGGTGCAGCAGCACTAAAATACCTCACTGCGGAGAGAAGTTTATGAATGGCAACCAGGATACCAAAGGATCGTGTGACCTGCAAACGGACGAGCTCAGACTTCTTGGAGAGAGACTCATCAGAAGCCCAGTCCTCCTAGCTATGGTGACCTAATGGTACGGCCAGGCCTAGATTTGTGAATGGAATTTTAGCCACAGCTGTTGTTCAGGGCTATATTTTGTGGCAAATTCTATTCTCAGATTAATTAGGCAAATTACATTTGTATGTATCTGCCTCTTTTTACAGATTGTTCCCAGATTAAGAGGAAGTCAGAGGAAAAGAGAGGGAAAATGTGTGGCTTAAGTGCTCTCCCTTTCTCACGTGCACTGTTTAAATATAGTGCTTGTGTTCACCTACATTCAGTGATGGAAAGGAACATTTTCATTTATAATTGTAGCATTTTTTCTCTGTTTATCAAATAGCAAGGGCTGCCATTACTGTTTTCTAGTGTCTTTTCTTTGCCCATTGTTCTCTAGCCTTTGTCCTTAACATATTTTATAAGAGAAACGGTCCTAATGGCTTAAATCAGAGCTGAAAGGGGCTGTCCTGTTCAGTACAGGAATCCAAATTAGACAAGACATGATGATTTAGTCTTCAGTTGAATAGCTCCGTGAAGGGAGTACACCAGATTTCTGAGTATTATAATTGATTTGGACTGTCCAGTGACCTTCAGACGCAATCTACTTCTAAAACCTGTTATTGGGTAACACAAGTTAGGAGGGTGCTCTTCTCCTCTTTGATTTTCCTGTTTTTTCTTTTTTATACGTTATCAGTTGGCCATTATGGAAACTGAATGGGTAAACCTGTGATGATGTTACCCAATTTGGATAATAAAACATCTGCAAGAAAACAATCCAGTTCAGAGAGCACCAAGGACCCCTCAGATAAACCTCTGCTTCTATCTTATTTCTAGCCTCATCCCGTTTTGGCATTTCCCTGAAAATCAAATTTGAAGCAAGGCAATTCATTTAATGCTAATGTTGATTGTTTTTCTTTTCCTACCTGCCTCTGAATATTTCTCAGCATTTGCAAGAGAAACTATCCTGTGTTTCTTAATTATCTGTTTAGTTATAGCCATATTGATTGAAGAGTTTTTTGTGCTTAACTGTATTCTAAAACAAGAACCATATGTCATGTGGGGAAAAGGATTAAATGAAGAGAAATCCATACTACATATCTTGCTGAGAATATATGGCATAAAGTAATGCTTTATGCCATATATAGAGATGCTTAAAAACGGTGAACCCTTTTAAATTTTCAATAGTTCTGTGTAAATATGAGCTAAAATGTTATCTATTCTCCACCCAGCTCCTAAAACAAGATAAAGAGAACCCAATTAAATGAATGAGTCAAAATATAGTACAGATTTATTGAGCAGAGACCCAAAGCTACGTATTTATATGTGACAAATGAGCGTGAAAGTTTGCTTTCAGTAGCTATCATGTCTGCCAACCAAACCTGGATAGCAATAACCACAATTAAACATTTTCAATAACTATTGATCTGTGCTACACACTATACTGCTGGAAGTTTAGCCCATTCCTTCTTATGAAACAGGTTTAATTTAGACTTGTTGGCAGATTTCCTTGCAAGAGTTGCCCATTTTGGATCCTTCAATCATATATGATTGAAATCAGGGCTTTGACTCGCCCCTCCAAACCATTTATTTTCTTCTTCTTTAATCATATTTTTGCTTGTACAATTTTTTAGTTATCTTCTTGCTGCACGATCCACGTTCTCTTGAGCTTCAGTTCAGGGGCATTTTTCTGTACAATTTGGTCGTATAGTTCAGAAATTATAGTTCCATCAATGATGGCAAATCATCCTGGTCTAGAGGCAGTAAAGCAGGCCCAAACCATACTAGCACTGCATTTCACAGATGGGTTAAAATCCTTATGCTGAAATGCAGCATTTGCCTTTGCCAAACACTTTTCATACAAGCCAAAACGTTTCTATTTTGAGCTCATCCATCCACACATTCTTCCAATTGCCTTTGACTTATCCATATGGTCTTTCAAAAACTGTAGAGGCAGTGATGTTTTTTGTTTATTCTTTTGAGAGTAGTGGCTTTCTCCTTACAACATTGCCATACATACCACTGTTATCCAGTATTCTGTCATGCTATCCATCAATGCAAGAGAGGCCTGTGATTCCTTAGGTATTTCTGGGGGCTCTTTGAAACTTCCTGGAATATTTCACACCTTGCTCTTGGGATGATGCTTGGTCAACAACTCCTGGGGAGGGTAACAATAGTTGCCTCCATACGATCTGCCCGATAGTGGACTGGTGAAATACAAACTCTTTGGAAATAGTTTTGTAATCTTTTCCAGTCTGGTGAGCATCAAAAACCGTTTTTCAAAGGTCTCCAGAAATCTTTTGTTTGAGCCCTGACACACTTCTACAACCCTGTGCTGTGTAGATGTTTTTTAAATAAGGCAGAACTTCCCATGCTCACAGCTGATTATCATCACATTGATTTAAACCCCTGACTGTCTCTTCAAATAAACTGATCATCCTAGAGTTTCATATACTTTTGCCATATACACAAATATGCAGATTTGGGTCATTTTTCTCAGTTGTATTAATCAGCAAATATTTTCAACTCATTTGTGTTCTCCTTATCTAGTTTTAGGAAGTGTCTAGGATGAACTAGAAGACATTTTAGATCATACTGATGCAGAAATACTGAAAAGCCAAAATTTCACAAACTTTTAAGCGCCACTGTTCTCGACTTAACAAGTTTGCTTAGTGACCGTTCAAAGTTACAACAGCATTAGAAAAAGCGACTTATGACCATTTTTCACACTTATGACCATTGTAGCATCCCTGTGGTCATGTGATCAAAATTCAGACACTTGGCAACTGGCTCATATTTACAACAGTTGCAGTGTTCTGGGGCTTTTGTGACAAGCAAACTCAATGGGGAAGCCAGATTCACTTAACAACCGTAGTTACTAATTTAACTACTGCAGTGATTCACTTATCAAATGTGGCAAGAAGTCATAAAATGGGGCAAAACTGACTTAACAAATTTCTCACTTAGCAACATAAATTTTGGGCTCAACTGTGGTTGTAAGTTGAGGCCTACCTGTACTGAGTTTTTTAATTCGGCTTGGCCCAGCAAATGCTCTTCAAAAATTTAATAAGGTATTTTTGAAGCCAATTCTCCTGTTGCCTCTTCATTGTTCCACCATCTAAAAGTTGTGGTTGTGTCATAACGCCACACAGAAGCTCTATTTGACTTCTGCACTCCCAAAATCACCTTAGTGTAGCTGTAATTTGGGTACTGTACTGCCAAGCAAACTCTTTCCTATCCATGGAGGAAGGTGAAGTTCATCCAAGGCCCTTCATATTTCCCATCCCTAAATTACAACAGTTCCCTACCCCAGGGATGGAGCTAGTGTTTCAATTTGTAGGCAGCTGAATCTTTGCATTCTTGGAAGTCTTTTCCTGCACACAGTCATCTGTATAGATAACTAGGGAATCTGATCAAAAATCAAAGAACATCCGTTCTTTGAATGGTAAAAACCTAGAGTTCCAAGATGATGAACATTTGGCTTGCAGAACTTCAGATATTATTAAAAAGAAGTGATTTGGAACATGCTTCAGCACGAAAGCATCTTCCACTCATTAAAGCAGCATTGTCCTCAGGATCATGTAGCTGCAGAAGTCTCCTGGAAACAGAAATAGCTATTTGATTGAGCCACAGTTAGTTGCTATATTTGCACTGCTGTGTATTCTGAAGCACATCATCTGAATCAGATCCAAAGATTGCACAAACCTTATAACAATGTGCTTTTAATGAATCCTATACTGGAATGTGTGTTGGGAGCAGCTTCAACCTAGCACTTGTTCATTTATGAAACACTGGATCATAAGGAGTTGGTTCTTCAGTTACTATTTATATAATTTAAACTGATTTCTCACTAAATGTAAACTCTGCGTCTTGAGTTTTCTAACAGTTCCTTTTTATCTTTGTGTTCTGGAGAATCTCCAGTACTTTCTGCTGCTAGGCTGTTTCTTCTGATTTTTCTAGTATTAAACTGGAATGTAAAAGTGATGGGACCGAAGTGTTCCATCCTAATTTAAGGTGGACTCTTATAAATATTGAACCTAATCCACGTTGAAAAGAGAGAGAACTGGTCGTATTTCTTGCCTTTTTTTAAAAAAAATAAAGTTTTTAGAAATTACTTTTCAAGCCTCTGACTGGAATTGTGTGGTTATTTATTGGTAAAAGAACCCTAAACTAAATGACTGAAATCACAAATAGTAAAATTATTCCCATTTTTTTTCATGAGGAAAATCTGGCAGTTTTTGCTACGTAAAGTTATCCTTGTTCAGTTTTCCTACTTCATTAATGCATTAGTGCTAAAGTTAAGACAGAACGGAAGTCAAAAATATGAAGTACTAAATTATAATTGGGAAATTGGTGATCATTTTCCCCCATTACACTGTTGGCCAGGGCTGATGGTAAATAGAAATTTATCACCATCTGTGGCATCATAAATTGCCTGTTCTTGAACTAGTGAGCTGGAAGGATAAAACCACAGGTTAGGAAGGCATGGAAAATTCTGTCTCCAAGATTATGCTATTCCCAGAATGTCACTTCAAACTATGGGCAAGAATAACAACCTGGCTGATATCAGCCCACTGCTCAATCTTTTCAAAATGGCAAGTACTTCTAATGTGCCGTGTGTATATAAAATATGGGGAGCTGAGCCACCAAATTTTTGGCTTTTGTATATATTTTTTTCTAAAAGCCATTTTAGGTCACTGTTTAATTGGGATAAAACAAAAACAAAACATCCACTTCCAAATGCAACACTGTTTTGACAAGGAGATAGATGCAGAAAACAAAGCACTTTACTTATGGTGTCCTTTAAAGTTGTTCTTCACTCGTTCTTTTGCTGAAGGGCTAGATTTATTTTTTTTTCAAATTTCGTAACAGCTTAGAAAGGAAAACATATAATATCTGAGTAGTTATGATAAAACAAAATTAGCATAGCAGGCAAAAATCTTACATAAGACTTGTGAACAAGAAAATATGACTAGGGGTGTCTCCAATTAGTTGGGAAGAAACACCGCAGAAACAATACTATAACTAAATCAGTTTTTTTCACATGTACCTTATCTATAAGAACAGGCTAGAAACCTACCGTGCAAACTTCTCCAATTCTCAAGACAAATATCCTTCCATTAACTTAGCTCCTAAAACTCAATTAATGATCTATCATGAAAGTATAAAAACTGGACCCGTGCAGTTTAAACATGATTTGAAAGAAACACTTTGAACCTCACAATAGTGTAATACCTCGTTGCCGTTCATAAAAGCAACTTTTTGGGGGTTTCCATTGCAAATTTAAAATTAAGGTGCCACTGTTTCAAGAATCACATTAACTGTAATGAACTTCTTAAATATCTGCATCTTTTTTCAGGCTCAATGAAAGCAGCCATTAAAAAAAATCATGTTCACTTTGACAAGCCATCGTTAAAAGCTATTTCTCCTAATTCACGACTGTTAACAGGGGTACAGGCTCTCATCTTCCCATGACAAACAAAACTTGAGACAATAGATTTTATTGTTTTATTTAGTAAAATGTTAAATAAATACAAATTGATCATTTATTCGGCACCCTTTTTTCTTCCCGGTTTAATAGACTAAAATCTAGACACAACATTACCAAACCCCCAGGGGAGTGGAAGGCTACAGTAAGAAGGCAGCAAAGAGACTGAAAAATTACTATGAGCACCAGGCTATTTCTTTTTTCTCTTAATCCCCCCACCAAAAAAAAAAAGCAAAAGCAAAAGCAAAAACCCTTAGCTAAAGCAAGTCATGTATCTGTATACCATTCACAGGGCGACTGTCTGTGAAACAGGTTGCACCCAATTCACTTAAAGAAAGTCTTAAAAATGACATAATGACTGGGCTGCAGTACAAGTGTGGTTGACTTTCTTTGGAACGTATGTTGCAAAA
Organism: Oxyrhabdium leporinum; assembly: GCA_032468155.1. NCBI lineage: Eukaryota > Metazoa > Chordata > Lepidosauria > Squamata > Cyclocoridae > Oxyrhabdium > Oxyrhabdium leporinum. The sequence continues at coordinate 79,153 of JANHFL010001651.1, read as the reverse complement.
AGAATGGACAGTACGGTGTGGAGCAGCCAACTGCTGGCTGCATGAGGCTGTGTGTTCCTGCATGTGATTCCAAAGATGGATATACAGGGCTGGAGACTTACTGCCGGAAAAACAAAAATGGACTTTTCTGTGAGATCAGCCACTTTTTATCAGCCACTAATTACTGCAAGGAGTCCTCTTCCAATTACCAGAAAGTTTTGTTATAAGTAATTGAATCAGGTCCTAAAATAAAGATACACAGGTGATTCATAGGGAAGTCAGCAGGAATATCTGTGTAACTGCAGAACTGAGTAAATTACAAAATAAGATACAAATTAATGTAACATTAAATACATCATAGGTACTTGACAAGAAGCCTAAATAAGACTAGCATTCATTAATTCCTTTTTTTTAACTAAACCAAGAGTTTCCTACTTAAATACCAAAATTTCAGTCCTGGCTTAATTCCTGTTGGCCTTATATTTGTAATACAAATTAGCATGAATGGGATTTTTCCTTGGTGTTTTCCTAAGGGATACAATCATGAAGGGGGTATCTCGTTCCCCAAGACCTACCTTTATGCCATAACAAGAGTAGAACAGTTAACAGAAAAGTTTGGTGTACTCCTTACTTTAGTAGAAGATTCTCACAACAAGAGTCTTCACAGTGATCCAGCTATCATGTTCCTGACATCAAGGCTGATATGTAAGTACACAGCTACAAAATACAAAAATCACTGAGATATTGGAGAAGGGAAATAAAGTTAAGAACTCATCAACCATTTCCAAAGAGCAGTCTTTCTATATCTAAAGAATATAGATAGCAGATGTAACACCCCAATCATTGATTTTATCACCTTCAATATGTAGAGGGAAATTTGCAAAGAAAAGACTCCTTTGGGATTTTAAATCAGGGTTCTAAATTGCATGGAAAGCCCTTGTGGGTAAGAGGAGCATCTCAGCAGTCTTCTACATATAAAGAATGGTGAAAAGGATTACAGAAGAGACACAAAGCTAACATGCTTATCACTGCTTCCTTCCAAGTGTTTAAAGAAAATTTTGCAAATATTTGAAGATGGTTATTTACGGTTCTATGTGGACTAGAACTGACTTCTTGGTAAGGTTCATACTTCAGGCTAAACAAAATCTTGCTGAGTAAATCATAATGTCTGATTTGTATACAGTATGCCAAAGTCACATTAGGCTTACTATGATGTGTAACCCCAACCGTTCATTTTAAAGATCTTGTACTTTACAAAAGAGACCTTAGATAAACTGAGGTAGAATAAGTGTTGGGAGACAGGGAGATATTTAATGCTAAAAAGATAGTTATGGTACTTATTTCAGTCATGATTTTTAAAAATGGAAGAGCTGTATAGAGCTACTCTAAAAATGGCAAGGCATGTACATAAGACAACAGCCAGTTATTATCCATTATTAGATATGCAATACATTTATCAATATTTGAAGAACATTACAGAACCTCATGGTTTCATGATCACTTGTTAATGGGAAGACACATTGGGAAAGAACTAGGCCACCCTGCTTTTGTGTTCAACTATATCACTGGTAGAGCCCAGAAATTTAGCATAACTTCACGTTTTACCCAACACTGCTTAAATCAGTTGGAGATGGAGGAGGGAATCAAACCCCCTTTTATGAGGCATATGTTTTTTTCTGAACCAAATCCACCAGTGGGACCTTCTTGCTTCCACTCATTGTCAGAGTTGAGCTTTTTTTGAGGGGTGGGTGGGTCAGGAAATAAACAACTATAATGAGGAACATAATTTGTAATCCTAGGATTTGTAGCAGGGGTCATACATTAACTATATATTGCAATTCTGAATTGATCAAGAGCATCTCTCTTAAGTATGAACTTTAAAAATGGAAAGGATTGTAGAATGACTGCAAGAAGGCTTTGCTATAGGTGTTCACAGTTTAAAGGAAATCAATGGATTAAATAGGATCAAAATCTTAAAATAAGGGGGAGTCATAAAGTTAAGCCAAGGGGAAGCATGTTTCTGGCCTACAGCTGCATCACAAATCTGTGTTATTTGATACACTTTTCCAGTAATTAACTGCATAAAGTCCCACAAAGGACCAGCCCATCTAATTAATTCTTTCATTTTTTTACAATATAAATCAAAATATTTTAACTCTAAATTACTTCCTCACATATTCACAGTGAATTCCATGATATACAGCACCACACATTTATAAGAGAATGTATTGTGATATTCCGATACAGCTGACAAGATATTAACAGCCAATATGGCACTGGGAGGAGGAGGAGGAGGAGGAGGAGGAGGAAGAGACCAAGATTAATTGTAAGCCAGTAGCAACCATAAGCATGGTTTGTCCAAATTCTAATGGTGTTTCTGACACAGAGCTGACGTGGTGTTATCAGAAACACTGAACTTGGTAAGTCTAGCTAATAAAATAATTTACAATGGCAATCTTATCTAATAAGAAATGTTGTCTTTTCTGTGGTTCCCTTTTATTTTGACAGCAACCCCTTGCATTGAAGAAAATCTAACATCCATTACATCATTGCACATTTTTTGTTCAATAAAAGAAATATTTATCCATTCTGTAAATATGGAAGAATCCTTCTATAAAGTCCAAACTTTATTTTGTAATTTGTGCTGTATTTTCAAAAGTCAAATCTATGAACAACATTTTGTTTCTGGACACTGAGAATTCAGAACAGCCTGCTAATGATTGCTTTCCTCTCTTTCCCTTCATCTTAACTGGTTACAATGCCAGGGCAGGAGATGCAAAGAAAAGTATGCACGTATAAAATTGCAGAACGATAAACTGACAACTACCTTATTCATAATATCAAATAGTTCTGGGTGACAATCCTACTAGTCAGAAGACAAAAGATTTATTCATTTTATCAGAATAAATCCAAAACAGATTTTTAGTACATGGGAGACTTGCCTCAAGAAATCATATCCTTCATATAATTATGAAACTGGAACACAACACTTTTTCATGCTTCTTTATAAACAAGAAGTTGCCCTTCCTTTCTGAGGCAGACTCAAAAATTTGTTATTCACAATTTACAGCATATAAAGGAAGAGAATAACTTGCCATGGGATCATTGTTTCAGCCTTTAAGTCACATTTAGCAGGAAGAGTAGTTCTGCATTTATTCCACTTCCCTCTGAAGGACAGGAGGTGACCATGTCTACCAAACTCCAGTCAATTCAAAGTGAACTCAGGGACCCAGCAAATGGGAATACAGAACCTAATATTTGAGATCTTGTTTGCTACCATCAGCAGAGAAAACTGGGCAGTTTCACTCATTCCTTTTTCTCTAAAAGGCTAAAAGCTTGCAACCTGTAAAGTCAAATTCAACTCATCACACATGTAATCTCGCTTGCTAAAACATCCCAGGCAGGCAACAATATGAAATGGTTTATTAAATGACTGGCTTACTAAGACACAAAATTTACAAACTTGTGATTCTAGTAATATTTGCTCTGTGTATTCTTTTGATGATATTGTATACTCAGAGCAACTGTCAATCTGACTGTCTTTCATTAATGACATATAATCTTTGGAAATATGCTAGCTTCACTACAAAATATCAGTTAACGCTGACATTTTCAAATGTAAAGCAAGTTCTGTTTGACAGGATTTTTTTTCTTATTTTTCACTAATTAACTTGAGAATGAACCATCAGTTGCTGGGCTCTAAAAGCAAGAAGCCTAACTAAAAATGACTGAAGCTTCAGGGACAAGAATGGAAAGCACAAGAACAGAACAGCCACAATAACTAGCAACTTTGAAATGAGTGTACAAATAAAGTGCATAATGATGCATAGATCTTTAATGTAGAATAAGCGCACCTGTATCATTAATGATTAGCAGAAATAAAGAGTTCTGCTAACATGTATCCAGATAATGTTTGGGCCAACATTGTCATGATTTAGTGACGTGAGTTTTGCCACAAAAAACATGTTGGGTGATTGCACTGATATATACAAAACTGGCTATTTCAGGCTTACAGATTTGATGTCCAGCATCAGCCTTTCGATCATTGCAGGATTAGTCTGACAATTATCTTAAAAAGTAAGATAAGAAGTGTTATCCCTCAGCTTAGGTGCTATATTGCAATAGAATAAAAATGATTAATAATGTCAATGCTATTCTCTGTGCTTTTACAGAGAAGAAATTCCCTTAGTTTAAAAAAATTGGTTTCAGCTCAGATTCAGTTTTAATCGTGAAGGCTGTTTCAATGGCATGACAATATCAAGATATCCACCCCAAGGCATTTTCAAACTGAAACCACAGTATTATGGCAATACCAGAAATAAAATCTGTTGTTTTTTTTAAAAAAAAATCTAAGTACACAGAATTTACTCCAGTTCTGACACCTTTTTAATAGAAATCACTTGTTTAGGAAACAAATAGCACTTTTGTAATTTTTTACAATGTTTCTTACCTTGATCTTATTTTAAGTAACACTAGGAAGACCTCAATATCTTTTTTTCTTTTTTTAATTTAAAAAAAGTTGTTTTTCCCCAGATACAAAGAATTGCCCTTGCATAAAAAACAGTGCCCAAAACGATGACACACGGACTCACAAAGACTCACTGTATCTCACTGACACTATTACTTCTAATCTATACCATGCAAGGTCCCATCTACCTTTTTATTGGACTGTCAGCCTGAAAAAAAGAGTTTTTCTATTCCTTACATTTGTAACCAAAAGAGAAAGGAACAAAGGAAACAGGCATTTTACCTATTTGGGCAATACATCAGGGACATGTGCTGTGCTGTTTGGGATACTGTTTTTGCTGGACAAATGTACCAAAAAGAGAAAAAAAATCTTTTCACTCTAGCCTGCTTTACAAAAATGCAGGCTGATCATGTTAGTCTCCTTCCCTACTTCAGTAAAAGGTTCCTTCTTAATGTAGCAACTAAATCAACAATGCATTTTATTTGCATTTGAATATATTTTCTGAATGCATTAAGAGAGAGAAAGGGGAGGGACACAACCAAAAGTTGCCAGTCTTGTAATCTTCAGCTTTTTGGATACTTACTGAAAAATCCTTCCTCATCCTTTGTTGTGTTTTCTGTAAAAACAGTTGTAAATACTGCTTACTGGATAAGATTTTCTTCCCTTCCCCATCCCCTTTTAGGATACTAGGATTTGTTAATTCTTATTTTTGCATTTTTGGTTTAGTAGTATGGACAATTTAGAAACAGGAAAAGCTCACAGGCTCTTTGGATTTGAAGTTCCCCTAGCTAAACAAAAACTGGTCTATAGATAAGGTCTGAAACCTGCTCCTCCCTGCTCCCTACCCCCAAATAAAAATAAAAAAGAAACCTATAGTGGCTGTGGAGGCTGCTGCAGGCACACTCTGGTGTAAAATATAGAGAGTAAATATCTTATTTAACTTGGCATGGTGCTGGCTAAGAACCTCCAGCTGGCACTATTCATGTAACATGGTCCAAACTTTGCACGTACACACAGAATAAGAAGGATCAATTGGCAAACTTAGTGCCGCCCGGCACGAGCATCTTCGCACTCTTTCTGGAACTAAAGTATTTCTTGTACTTTCCAGAAGAAATCCATTTCCTTTTCTAGAGGGTCTGTTATGTTCTTCTGCTTTGCTGCCATCTCCTCTGGCTCCTTCTTATTGTGCTCTGTTATTTAGTCTCATTGCCCTTCTTACAGTTCACCATGCAGCTCTGGGAGGGGGAAGATGCTGGGGTGGAGGTGGCCGCTGTCACATTACTGGTGGAGTCCATGCCATTGGAGATGGCTGATGAACTGCCCTCAGAGTTTATGGATTTGGAAAGGTTGATGCCTTGGATGAGGCGGATTAACTGTTTTACCTTCTCCAGCGAACTGTGCATTTCCTTCTGTTTTGCCAGGATTGTGTTCTTCATTTCCATACATTTCTGAAGTGAATCAGAACATAAATCTTAGTGAGTACACTGCTGAAAAAGCGTGAACTAGTACCAAAAAAAATAGCAAAATGTGAAAGTGGTATGCAGAATTAAATGCATTTAGCTCAAATGGACTTACATTTACAGAAAGATCTTTAAAAAAAACATATTTGCTTGCATGTAGCTCTGTGTACATTTGATTTAAAGCTATGTTTATGCTGCACAATAGATAACGATAGAAAAATACCATATTTAGTAATGTGAAATAATCAGTCTTGGATTCTCAATTTTAAAAAGCAAATTAAACACTGAATTCTTTCCTTTGAATGGCTCAAATTTCTTTCTATCTATCAATGGCATATTTCTGATTTACCAAATACACACCTTAATCCAACAGGAACAATCTGTGCAAGAAAATAAATTTCCATACAAAAGTTGCAAAAGGTAGTATATGATTCATATTTCTATATTATGTCTAATCATTAGATGAACAGCAAGTCCATTATGACTATGATAACTATCTGTTTTGGAGAGAAGAAGAAGTACAATCTAAATTTGGGTGGCTAGTGCAAAAATATTTTGCAGTATGTCTCTGATTTAGAACATAAACTGATTTATTTCTCACAAGTTTCATAGAAAGGGAAATAACAAAATTGAAAATTTGGGCTGCTAGCAACTGCAAACAGATACTATCTAACTACATATCTATATTTATATATACATTTAAAAACTCATTATAATTGCCCATCTTCTGTACCATAACCCTGGGCATCTCACGGAACTTAAACATTCTAGCTACAGACCATTGGAAGACTTGAAATATCAGGTACAGACTGTCATGAAGAAAATCTATGTGAATGCTAGGAGTCAACGACGACTTGATTGTACGTAACTAATCAATTAATTTAACCAGAGTCTAATCAAAGTTCTTGTATGTGAAACCAATGTGTTTTCTTGAAATGGACTTCAAGAGATTTTAAAATAATATAGACTATGATTACCTTTGAGCCTACAAAGTTCTTGTTAACTAAATACATATCTTGCCTCTTCTCCAGGAACTCAAAGCAGTTTACATGAGTTTTCCCTTTCATTTATCTCCATAAAAACTCAGTCAGGTAGACTGGGATGAGACCAAACGACTGGCCAAAAATCACACTGGGATTTTCCATGTTTAATTGCAAACAACTAGGGGTTTTTTAATATAAAAAGATTTAATAAAAGTTGGATTTGCATTAATATGGCTACTTTTTAAAAATATATGAAAATGTAGCCTTTTCATTTATATATTTAGAAATTAATTCAAATATACAATTTTATTTTAATATGGAGAAAGAGTGGAAATATTAAAATATCAATGATCTTACCCAGTGTCAAGATCTAGATGGAAGGCTGCAAATAAACCCTAGCAAGACTAAGTGGCTGTGGGTTTTGTGTACCCCTAGATCTCATAAGTTACCATCTTTAATTTTGAATGAGGTTATGCTGGGGATACAATACAAAGAATATGGAATAGGTACAAACTCAGGCTGTATCCCAAAATGCCTTTATTGGTTTCAGCATAAGAACCATTTTACAGAAAAAAACCAGCAGGCAAAGAGAAAACATATTAAGATTTGCTGTTTAAGAAAAACATGGAGAGCTTAAATGAAGTTAGAAATCAATTTACTGCAGAGGAATTTAGTATGCAATGGTTTTCACTTGCACAATTAAGAGACTTAATGTAGATAAAAAGTAATTAAAATTGAAAAACATAAAACAGAATTTGAAACTGAATTGTATACAAATAACAAATGTGTTTGTTGAAATGTATAAATTTTGCTGAGTTTGAAAGAAAATAACAAATTAAAAGAGTGCATCATACATGCAAGTGAGTTACCAAACACCCAAAATGCGATCAGGTTTGAAATGAGGGATCCTTGGTGTTCCCTAAGCTTTATTGTGTTTTTGCAGACGTTTCATTACCCAAACTAGGTAATATCATCCGTGCTAGTAGGGAGTGGTGGGGTGCGTGTGTTGCTGTCATTTATATTCTAGTGATCTGTCCTATCAGTATTGGTAGGAGTGGTGTTGGTGATTTTTTGGTTGGGCTGTTTAGTGTTAGCTTGTTTGGCAGTTCCTTGATTGGGTTATTGCTCAGAGAGCAGCAAGGACCCCTCATTTCTAGATTGATATGGGATAAAAGTAAATAAATCCTCTTTTCATGGTTCTTTGTGAAAAGCAAGGAAGTACAAATAAATGATCACCTGGCAATGGTTAATACTTACTGTTATAGAATTGCTGAGTTGTTTGACTTTCTGTTCTAACTGTTCTCTTTCCTGCTTTAAATCTGAACTCCATTTTAGTAATTTCTGTTTTTCCTCTTCTTTTGCTGTGGAAGAGAGATTATTAGTGGTACTATATAGATGTGCTCTCTTATAGATTATTTTTTTTACACCGAACTATCAGCATTAAGTGGCAGTGAGCGCGATGCTGGATTATTCCTGATGTTGCAGACGGATTCACTAAAAAATAATCCCAAATTGTCCTGCTAATTTGATTACTAGGGTAATCAAGTATTTGGTTATTGATTTTATTATTTTTAATTAATAACTGAGTAGAACAAACATTCTGATCATTCTCCCCCCCCGCCCCCTCCCCAAAAAAATCAAACCAAAGATTACTTAACTTACCTGTTTTGTACGCAATATATGAATGAACAATTGCTAAAGTCCCTGGCCATGGAATTGCTTCTTCTTTCTTCAGCATCTGAAAGAAAGGAGGGTGAACATTTGGCTGTCATATTCTACTTCTAAGAAAGATTTAATATAGCCCCTCAAACCATTTTCAAAATGTACATTCATAGTTGTCTTCTTAGAATTGTTGTATAAAATTAAACAACTTTAATTTTTTATAGGATTTATTTCTAGGCCCGAGACAAGCAGTTGGATTGGGATGACCGAAAGTTGAGGGTTCACTAAAGAAAAGAAATGAGCAAGGGTACCTGTAAGCACTAAAAGGATCTGGTTGCATAGTGGGTGTAAATTCTGCTAAAGAATGCACAATTCACAAACTAAATAAAATAAATGTACTAAAATGATATATTATTGTGTTTTGAGGAAAATAAAGGGATGGAAGATATAGTCTTGCTGCCATGAAGTTGTTAAAGGAGCTTAGATTATTGCCACTGCCCCTAAATAAAGACACATATATTAAATACTTTGAATTATAAAACAGTCAGAAAATAATAGAACAGCAACAGGCAGTCAGGCAGTCAGGAATTGTGTTATTAAACATTAACCCCTAAGTATCTATGATAATGAAAAAGTATGCTTTGCATGACTCAACAACTGCTCTGCCAAGGAAGATTGGGTGTTTTTTTTCCAAAATAAGTAAATACCGTAAATGCAATTGGGAGTATTGGTTAAAGTTCTTAATAAAGCATTATTTAGGTGGAAAAAGACATCAACACTCTTCTCCAAGCTAGTAATCATTTCATTTACCACATACAAAAAAACTCCTCCACAGGCTTCTGGAAAAAGCCTTAAACAGTATGAAATACTCTTTTGTATTTTACCTCCTACAAAAGAGGCCAGCTAAATCACAGTCTCAGCAATTCCAACGAATCTACAAATCTTTCCTGCTGTGAATTATAAAACACCAAACTGGAATGAAAAGGCAACATATCTGATCTTACATTTTCAGTAAAGAGGACAATGACTTTCTGACTCACAAACTGCTGTTTTAAGTAGCTCAAACACCAAATGCACTGGATTTTCAGAAAGAAAGTAACATTTACAATATATATAAAAAATGACTTTTGTCATGGTGCTACATCTGACCACTATCCTCATCACATCCTGTGGATATTAATTTGGGAGTCATTCAGGGAAGAGTGGCCTTCGTTACTGTGATACTAGCTTTTGGAAAACCATCTCCCTAGCCATAAAGCAAGGAATGACCTCACAGCAGTTTCATTTTTTCATTTAATAGTTATTTGTGTTTTTAAAATCTATTATTATTTGTTATGTTTATTGAATTTTATACAATTCTGTACATATTTTAACCTGCATATATTGCCTGGATGTTTAGTGCATACAGGCACTATTTAAATTTATAAATGAATTGCGATTCATTTCTTAAACTGAAGTAGCAAACAGAGAAGGGAGTTTAGATACATCTGGATATCACAATCACTCTTTATTAATCTTCTTCATCCCGTAATAGGATTTATATTTGCTTGCAACTATTTCTCTGCAGAGCCAAATACCACATGAAAGACTGGAAAAAAAACCACCCCCCCCCAGAGAAATGTTTGGGGAAGTATTGGACATTTTGGTATGTGCATCTCCCATAAATGTCCTTTGTTGTTAGATTATTGGTATGTTTGATTATATAGATTTCCTTAACTGGCTTGAAAATAATGGATTTTCTGACATATAAATGAAAATATTAATTTGGGTGGGGAGAGGAGAAACAGTTTTGATGCAAGAGATAATTTATAGGTAAAAAAAACCAAAAAACTATTTGGTCAATGTGTTTGACTTTGCCTTTGAGAACTAACTACAGTACTTATGTTATGACATAACAATGGCAGAAAAATATCCTACAATGTAGAAAACAGAGGCAATCTTATTAATGAATAAGCTAAGAGCTGCAAAATTCATTCAATTTAGCAATGCATACTGATTTGTAGATAAGCTATGTATTATAGGCTGGTTTCTCTAACTCTACATAAATCAAATGAAAACTTTTTTTAATCTGCTACAAGCTTTTTTGGTGCCTACTCTTTTGTGTGAAAGAACAATACCTGGTCTTGACATTTGGGACAAATCCACATGCCCTTAGGAATTGTTTTCAGAGGTGGATCTAGACAGTCCAAGTGATATACACGTGAGCATGTATCACACATAAGTAGCTGGCCACTTTTCCTGCAAACACTGCAAAAATCTTCATGGATATCACCCTATAAAATAAAGGAAAACAGGGAGAAAGGGGTTTTTTTATATATATTTTTAATCTACACTAAAAATGAAAGTAAAGTTTACGCATGAGAGAATCCTATGTAAGAAAGAAAACTACCCAAAGTATAACTTGTTCCATTTTCATCATAAAAATTATTAAGAAAATTTTTTACATCACTTAAGATACACCACTTTTCTAGATTTGTCAAGCAAGAACATTATTTCTTTTGTTGCTAAGTAAATAATTTAGTGTCAGGGTGAAGTTCTCAATCAACTACAATTTTAAAGTATTGTGGTAACAATACATCAATGTAATATTAGTACCCGGATGATACTATTAATACTACAAAATGTGTATGTGTGTGTGTATATATATATATATGTATGTGTATATATATTTCAATATATATATTGAAAGAATGAGGGAATATGTACATTTGCATGCTAGAAGAATACATCTGCATTCATCCAATGTATTAGTTGCCTTCCCTCTCTGTTCTTGCATTATTTCTGACCCACCATCATCTGTTCACATCACATGCCCAGAGTACAGTCGGAGTGTTTCTGCTTGCTGGTTACTGTAGAGAGCAGTCTTTATTTGGTCTGAGAGTGTTTGGCATTGTTGAAAGAACAACTTTACCTCTGTTGGTGTTTGACACTGTTGTATTTATTTTAATTCACTAAAATAGCACATTACAATGTTGGCTTCTGACTTAAAAATATACTGCAGTAAAGAAGTACAAAGAGTACATGGTGATGTCAGTGGAACTCATTTAGAGTAGTTCCCACCAATCTTTTTGGCACCAGGGACTGGATCTGTGGAAAGATTTTTCTGTGGACTAGAGGGGGCATGGTTTCGTGTGCTGCCTGCATCCCATGGGTGGGGCTTCGCTTGTTTGCGTGGGCCATTTTTTGGCATGCAATGGACCAATGGCAGTCTATGGACCAGGGGTTGGGGCCCCCTGATTTAGAGAAGCCATTTTATATAGTCACACAGGTAAGGTTTTTGATGGAGGGGAACCAAATTATCTATATCTACGCTAAGTAGTATGTTAAACTGGATGGATGTAATCTGAAATAAGACTGTAAGATCTGAATTATTTGAATTATCTAAAATACAACTGTATATAACTGGCTACAAAACAATGGCAAAAACATAGTGGACTGCAATATTGGCTTTTTTACCACGGCCTTTCCTGAGAATTGTAGACAATCTAATAATTTACTAAAAGGATATATTAAGTGCTCTGACTCCACTTATATCAATATTCTGAAAATCAAAATTCAGTTTCTACTTAAAGTACGGGACTTCTTTTTTCTCTTTTTGGCAACCCTGTACATATCCTGCAACTTCTGAAGCAGATCTCAGAAGGGTTTTCATAAGACTGCAAAGGGAAAGGGAATCTATTCCACCTCTAAACTCATTTGCCTGAAAGTGTATTTATGTGTCTATAATAAATACGTCTCAGCTGAAAAAATGTGAAGCTGCTAGAGCTACTGATTTTGTGTTAACTGCTGGATACCTTTACATCACAGATGTTTTAATTTTAGCACATTGTACTAATAAAGTACAATAAAGATAAAGACTGAAAGAAGTCAAAATAACAAGATCAGAAGAAAAGATATTACTATAAAAGATATTTTTGATAAGCTGAAGGCAATTCTGACAAGTTGCTGCAGCTGAAGCCCACTTTCTAAAACTCTTCAAATTTAGAAGTAAATAATAGTAAGATCTGTAAAAGTAGCTTATTCTCTCTAAAATATGGCATTCCATAGGAACTTGAATAGTGGTAAATAAGATGATTCACAGCTTGCAAACTGGTTCTGAATTATGTAAGCTATTTCACACTAGCCTTAAAACAACAGTAGGCTACCTTTATTATGAGTAATGTATTAAATAATGACAGTATCAACCATTTGGGATTTGGGATTACTCCCAAGCACTGGGTAATGCTTAAGCTTTCTAACTGCATGAAAACCAATGCTTCACACTGTGGAAGTAACATCATTAATTTCAAGCATGAGTATGCTATCTTGACCTATGAATTATCCTCGTCTGGTTCCACATGCACAATATATCAAATGAGTGATGAATTCCTAGGGATCAATTTAAGGAAGAAATATTGGGGGCGAGTGTTTCAAAGTTTAAAAAAACCTCTCAGGCCCATTCCTGATCTCCCCCAACCCGAATTTTAGCTGACTGATCACAATTGAGCCCAAAATTTCCATTGCTAAGCAAGACAGTTGTTATGTGAGTTTTGTCCCATTTTATAACTTTTCTTGCCACATTTGTTAAGTGAATCACTGCAGTTGTTAAGTTAGCAACACTGGTGTGAAGGGAAAGGCTTTCCCTTTGCTTGTCAGAAGGTCACAAAAGGTGATGATGTGACCTGGGACACTGCAGTCATCTTGCCAAGCATCCGAATTTTGATCATGTGATTATGGGGATGCTGCAACGGCCATTAAGTGTGAACAGCAGTAATAAGTTATTTTTTTCAGTGCCATTGTATCTTCGAATGGTCACTAAATGAATGGTTGTAGGTCAAGGACTACCTCTATGTAAAATCAGTTTCACAAATATTAAGGGAGGTTGGGCAGGATTCAAAATATAGGGGGGATCAGCACTCTTAACTTGTACAGTCATGTGAAAAAATACATAAACCCACATAAAGCATTTTTCTTTTCTAATATTAATTTAGAATTATTATTTTAATCTTCATTCAAACAATATATAAAAGTGATGTAACTGAACAAAAAAGCGATGAAAATTGATTTTGCATTCATTTATTCAACAAAAAACTAACAGATGTACCATTTCTTTCTGGGGAAAAAGCAACCTTGGCTTTAATATCTGGTATGGCCCCTTTTGGCAGAAACAACCTGAATTAGGCGATTCGTTTAACGATCTACCAGTTTCTATCATAGACTGGGAAGAACTTTTCTCCCACTTCTCTATGCAAATTTAGGGTCATGTTGAAAGGTCCACTTTCAGCTGAGCTTCGATGTTCTGACAAATGATCTCACACTATTTTCAAGTATCAATGAAAAAATTCTAGTGGATTCTATGATGGTGAGCTGGCCAGGTGCTGATATAGCAAAGCTTTAATCACCATGCTGTATGGCTAGTAAGGGTGAAGTGCTGTTTTTTGTTTTTGCCAAACATGTCTTTTGTTACTGTGCCAACTTGCTTTTTCTGTCTAGAGCACATTATTTTGAGCCTAGGTGGCGCAGTGGTTAGAGTGTTGAACTGCAGGCCACTTCTGCTGATTCAATCTAGCGGTTCAAATCCC
>JANHFL010001651.1:48128-64352 GCA_032468155.1 Oxyrhabdium leporinum | reverse complement strand
TATAAAGCTGTAAACCGCCCCGAGTCTTCGGAATGGGGCGGTATATAAATGTAAAAAAATAAATTATTTTAGAAGTCTTGGTCTTTGTCTAGGTGTTCATGAACAAATTTTAGTCTTGCTTGGGGTTGTTTTTGGACAACAAATGTTTCCTCCTGGCACTCCACCCCAAATGGGACAACTTGCCACAGCCAAATCATTGGGAAAAACTCACCGCAGTCAACTCGCCACAGGACAATTTATTGCAGGACAATTCAACAGGTATGAAAGTTAAATTAATTTCAACAGAACAGTGGTCAATAATAATAAAATAAAGAAAATGAGTCCAGAAATACAAGATTTACAATAATTTTGACAAAAACACTATCACCAATAGTAAAAGTAATTGATTGAAACAATCAATACAGATTTGAATTGCTCTGTAGCAAGTTGACTGCGATGAGTTGTCCGGTGGTGAGTTGGCTGTGACGAGTTAATCGCAAGTTGGCTGTGGCGAGTTGGCCATGGCTAGTTGTCCTAGACCCCATCCATCCCATGTAGATCTAATGTGAGCAGCTTCTTCATAATGGTAGACTCATGCATTTTGACCTCAATAGTGACAAGAACAACAAATGGGCCATGTGATAAAATTCTGGAGATCTTGGAGATTTCTTTCAGCATCTGTTGTTCTGCTCTCAGACTGAACTTGCTGGAATGGCCTGACCTAGACAAGTCTGCACTTGTTTGACATCTCCACTTCCCAGATGATCTTCCAGAAAATGGAATGATAGATGTCCAATTGTTTGGTGATTTTTTAAAATCTCTTCCCAGATTCATAAGTATCTATAACTAGTTTCTGAAGAACTCAAAGAGCTATTTTGATCTAGACCTATTGATACCATAACACTTCAACAACAAAGCAAATCAAACCAAATGCCAGAGGTTTCAATAAGACAGGTTCCTCCCAGATTCTAATGATTTTCAAATCATTTTTATTTGATCTGGTGCACCTGAATTTAATTTTATTTGAAGTAATGATAAGAGTGAGTTATATCTACTTTTTTTCCACATGTGAAATTTGGATTTATATATATTTAAATTACAAAATAGACTACAAAATGTAAATAATATGTGATATTTGTTATATCAATATTTTGATAAACAATGTTTATCAATATTATTGAAGTGAAGATCAAATATCTGTATGTTGAAATATGTTAAAAAATCAAAAGTTTCAGTAAAGTGTACTTATTTTTTCACAGGACTATAAAATCTGCATTAGCTATTACTACTACTATAAAGACATTACTGTATATTTGAAGATTCAACACAACTTGTAATGTAAATGTTTAGGACTCTAGTGGACAGTTACAATGCCTCCAGTCTGAAATGTTGTGATTAACAGAGGATGCAAACAGAACACAGAAAACTACTTTGTAAATATATAACAAACTCAGTCTAGGTGATGATGAAATAAAAATAGGAACTGCATCACTATAAAAAGTTCAAACTATTATCCCAAAACAATGGCAAAAAGTTCACTGCTTTATTCAAAGCAGAAAATCTCAGGTAAGCAGCATGCCATCTTTTCTTAATCTGTAACAATGTTAAGAAATATCATGTATGCATATTTACATATAGGCTTTATCAGATTTTCTTCTGGTTGTTCAAAACAATTTTCAGTACTGCCTTTTGGCAATTTAGAAGATTCCATCAATAATAACATTTGCATAGCCTTTCAACATGAAAAATGTATTCTCTTTAGGATTCCATCTGAACTTTATCTTTTGTCATATCTCATGATGCAGAGAATATGTCATTTAGTAGTTGACTTGGCTATTGCTGCTGCCATAGCAATGAAGATTTGTGTGTTACAGGAATTTTCAAACTGCTTATTTACTGAGTTAGATATACAGAAATATTCTCAAGACATATTTACTGTGATATAAAATGTAACTTATGCTTATTTAAGTGGCATGTATCCATTATTTGGGATTTTACAGCAACAAACCTATTTAAATTAAAAAAACAAAGTAATAGAAAAGTAATGAAACCTGATTAAAGATACGAATCCAGAACTTCCAGTTCTAAGTTATTATCATGAGAACAAATGTTGTTCCTATGAATGCTAATTATATATAACAGTGAAGGGTTAGAACAATTTTTACACAACAAATCTGTATCAAACAAAGGACTGATTTTACAGAGCGCTCTGTACCACTGAAGGCTAAAATAACAGAGCAGAATCCATTGATCAGGAATCTGTAAAGCACAAGATGCTGCCAACAGCCATTGAAACTATTTGATTTGGTGAAGCCTGAGGAATTAATTCATCCCATTCCTGATGATTAATACTTATAACACTTATCATGATGTTTTATGATCTGAATATGACCAAAGAAACTTAATTTCCTTCCTGCCACTCCACTGCTAAAACATGCACACAAATGCATCAATCTCTCTGTGCATCTGAAAAGATGGAGGGAAAATATCCTAGAGATACTAGGACACTATAGACTCCATCTACCCTAGGAAAAGTGGCAAGGAGAGGGGAAATAGCTATAAATATCAGTAATGCAGAGTTCAGAAGAGGAGTGAACGTTTTGGTGCAATTTAAAAAACGAATTCTGAAGTTTCTGCATAGTAGCTTTGCTTCGTATAATTCAGCAAGAATTACTTACGTCCATGGAGCTGGGGCTGGGTAAGGATACAGGCTGAACAGTTGCAGGGAAAGTAAATGTCTCTGTCTTTTCATTTTCAGGGGAATCAGGATGACTGGACAGAGGGGATGTGGGGGTGAGAGCCCCAAATCCCAGCACAGTGTTGTATTTAGGTGGACGACCTACATATTAACAGAAGGAAACAAAAAGGGGAGGAAAATAATCTTACATACCTTTGGACATTGCTCCTCATTGGCTAGCATGAAAAAGGAAGTGATGAGGTACAGAGAGGTAGTTAGTATAATAGTCACAAGTGAAAGGAAGCCAAGATTCTCACATTAACTTTAAGACATTTACAAGAATAACTTCAAAAAGGATATTATGAGAAAAAACCCTGCAGTTTCTCAGAAGGGTAAAGGTTGCTACTCCTAACAATGGTATGTCATTTCAGTCTTAATGTTTTGAGTGTTCAATCTTTCCCTCCATATCAAGCCCCCACTTGACTTCTACCAAAAGTTGTCATGATCCATACCCCTTAGATTGACTGAAATATCTTCATAATCCTTAAAACAGTACCTAGTAATACTTTATTCATTTTCTAAGACTCATTTCCTCTTTTTCTTAGAAATCTGAAAAACTGAGATATAACTTGGAGGCTATCCATAACATTTTCACTTAGGCAAGAATATTTATTAGATTTAGAAAATATTTTTGGTTTATTAAAGATTTTTTTAATTATAAAGCATTGAATCTAGACCAATCATAAGTGTAAAGAGCACTTTTGTTATTCATAAAATAACCATGATATAAAATTGCCTAGTAAACTATTATTCTAAAGTGAACTATTATTCTAATTGAAAATATAACCCTATAGTTTTTTTCTAATAGTTTTCTGATGATTGATAAACAAAATTACAGACAAAAGATGGAAACATGGAATTAAGCATTCATAGATAACATTTTTAATTAAGCTGTACCAAACAGGTAAAGACTGGTAGAAACGAATATAAATGTGACCAATTTTATGTGACCAAGAACAAAATGCCAAAAGCAATGGGAAAAAAATATCAAATCCACTTTACTTATAATGACATATTTTGGAAAAGAAAAAAAACTTGTACAGTGGAACCTGCAATTGACTCTTAAGCCTTTAAATCACTTATATTTATATATACAGTACATTCAAGTACGCTATTAGAAGCACGATATCTCAAGTTCATCAATACACATTTTAATTACAAAGTATTGTTTTAAAATTACAACTTGTATTTCAAGTTATCAACTTTATTTTTAAACACGCTGAGCAGCAAGGGAATTATTGAAAAGCATTAACAGAATCAAGGCCAGATATTATATAATGGTCACTCAGCTCTATTGTGCAACTAATAAAGCACCAATCACACACTGGATTACATCAGCAGTATTTTATATCCAAAACACAGTCTAAATGCTTGAAGAAGCTTTTTCAGGCATATTATGAAGAAAATATTTTAAGAAATACATAATGTAAATAATCATCCACATATGCTCTATGTGACTAAGCCATCACATATGCTCTATGTGACTAAGCCATCAAATTGCAAATTGTTGAAGAGGTACACCTTCTTTTTTATAAATTCATAATGGGAATGAGAATAATAAATCTCTGGGTCTGGGAGGTAGCTACTTTCATGCTCACTCTTAAATCCTGTATTGAACCCGCCTACATCGGACATCAGTCTTTCAAGAAAAGTTATTTTTCTGAATTTTTAACTGGCAGAATGGGAGTGGTTGGTCTCATAAAGTATTTAAAAAAATCTGCCAACACTGAAATGCCATTGTACAAATTTATAATTATCCCTGTACCTGAAATACTGTGTATAGTTCCGGTTACTGTATTTGAAAAACGTTATAATAACAGTGGGAAAAGTACAGAAAAGGGTAACTAAAATGATCAAGCTGTCCAAGCACCTTTCTTCTTTGAAAAAGGTATAATATTTCAATTTGTTTAGCTCAGAAAAAGGTAACTAAGGAGTGATATAACTGAGATGCATACAATCATGCTTGGCATAGAAAAATAAGGTATTTTTTTCTTTCTCCCAAACTTTGAAAACTTTTAGACTTCAGACACCAGAATTTGATTCCACTTTCTGTTTAGCATGATTACATCATCACTCATCTCAATTTTCATTTTTTTAAATGACCATATGAGACAATTTATTCACCAAATGATTCCATTATTCGCCATTTTCATAAATCCCCTCAACCTTGTTTTCTGTGGTTCCATATATTAACCTTTTTGGCCCCAGATCCTTTATTTCTTCTTTGGTTCAATTCTATTTCTACTTTTTGCCTTTATTAAGAATTATAACCTTGGCTCTGACTAGAGTTGTTCTAATGCACATGTTATATATATATGTAATTATTTGTAACAAGGAAACAAAAGTACTGTCTTTCATAGAGCATGAGAGCTTAATTTAATTTTTTTCAGTGTTGTATGAATTTTTTAAAATGACTCATTGGTACTTGCGTTTGTGCTGTTAAGTAGTATATCAAGGTTTAGCAAATATCTATAGTATTTATATCTTTTTCCTATGCTGGGTATTTTGACTAAACAACAATTTGTAAGAAATATTGCTGCAATTCCTAGAAATCAGCTAAGGAAGCTAAGGAAGGAAATTTAGAATGGACAAAAAGTACTTCTTCATATAGTGCAAAATTAATCTGAGGAATTCATTATCAAAATATACAGTTATGGATGCTAACTTTGATAGTGTAAAAACAACTACTGTATTAATTTTGAAAATTCTACATTACATCTGTGTAGGGTAAAGGATACCTCCAAATATTAACTGAAAAAGAATAGCAGGAGAGGGGAATGTCTCCATATTCTTTATGTGACTACTATGGAAGCATGTAGGTGGCCATTGTGAGAAACAAAATCCTAGATTATGATGGGACTTGGCTGAAACCAGTACAGCTATTCTTCTGTTTGCATGATTATTTAACATATTTGATTCATGTATCATCCCTTCTCTTAATTAGAAATTTACCTCGTTTACGTGTCCCAGGATGCATTGTGCTGTTCAGGTATGTGACCGCACTCTTCTTGCGCTTTGTAAAAGATAGGAACAAAGTAATAAAGATTTTTTTGTTAATTGAAATCTATAGAATCACTGATGCATATCCATATATGACATAAACAAACATGTTTTACTACTAAAAATCATTTCTAGATTCGAGCAAGCTTTCAGTATTTTAAAGAATGCATTCATCATTGTGTTAACTAGAACACCTAATCCAGAGAACTTGGACTTTCATGAAAACACTGACAGAACACAACAGACCTATTTTCACTAGCAACAAGAAAATGATTTGTTGCTAAATCTTCATCATTCAACAACTAATTTATAACTACTAGAAATATATCAGAGCAACCCAGAACTGTCTACATAGTTTTCTAGTGTCTTTGAGGGTGGGTATAGTTGAACTATTAGGCAATGCCAGTAGCAAAAGCTGCGGGTCATGGAGTAGCCATTGAGTACTGGAAAGCAGAGCAACCCGAAACCACCCTGCTTCTCTCAGATGCAGTAAGGACAGCCCTCATTCATAGAAGTCCTTTGCTAAACATCAAACTGGGAAGGAAAGTAATTTTAACCTTTTTAGGCTCGTTTGGCTGGATAGGTGGACATGTGAGCATCAAAGCAAGTTCTTTTCAATCAGATTTTAGTTCTAATGTATAAACAAGAGATTGCTACCTCAGGCTCAAAAACAGCTCCACTGTAAACTGGATTTGCTGTGGTTCTTCGTTTTCTTTCTTGTCTTTTACTTTGTATTTCTTGAGAGGAAAGAAATAATTTGGTTAGAAAATAAAAGCATTTCCAAGCACATAAGATTTTGTTTTAGAGTCTGAAAAACTAGGAGTCAGAATCTATCATTTCTGATAATCCTTGCACAAAGATAATCCTAAAGAAACAGCTGTATAACATAAAAACAGATTGAAAATACATCAGTACATGACACCAATTCAACTTAAAAGATTACAGCCCACAGCTTCAAAAATCTAATTTTATATTTTTTATCAACTAATGAATCAAGCAAAATTTTCAACTGATAATTAGTGCAAGATTCATTATAGTGTATGAATTTTTACCATGAATATTGCAAATTAATGATGACAAAAAGCATTAAAGTCAAAATCCACAGCTGTAGAGAAATGTAAAGACCTATTTAGTTGCTCAATGTATATTGCAACTCTTTTCCATTCAATAAGTCCGTGACAGGTTACAAATATGCAAGATTATTTTTTTAAAAAACTGCAAACACATTCATAGAAAAATGCATCAAAATTTATGTAAACATCTCATTCCCTGTCATTTAAGAGTAAATATAATCATTTGTTGAAATATTTAACAAGTCTTAAATTAAAGAAACCCCTTTTATCAAACATATCTAAAACCTGATTAAGATTTAGTTATTAAATCAGTTTTAAAAAACATACATTGCAGGCCAAAAGATAATAACTTTCTATTTTTAACCATATGAGAACATACATTTTATCATGTTTAAGATTTTCTTAGAATATGTTATGCACAGTATAAAGCTTTTATTCTGTCTACACTCACACTAAATCCCAAACATTTCTTTGAAAATAAACCCAATAAAGTGAAATGAAACTTTTCCCCATTAATGGGTCTTGATATTTTATTGATTAAAAAAATGAAAAAGCTTGATTATCTTTTTACCTTCCAAATGATCATGCGTAACAAGTCCAAGAGAAACCATGAAGGCAAGTTTCTAAATTAAGAGAAACAAAAAATTGAAATCACACAGTATTATAGAAAATTAAATTAGCTGATAACAGTCATTTCTTAATACAAATGATTTACAATATGCATCAACTCTTAAGGAATTTTGGGACTCAGCAGTTTTGGCTGAGTTGGTTTTTCAAGATAGGTCTAGACAATTATTATCTTCTTCAATCTTCAATCTTTGCTTCTAATCATGAATTTGATCCTACCAGCTTTCAGTAATACCAACTAAATCATATTCTTCCTGCATTAAGTGTTCTAATTATTCTAACTTGTGTCCACACTTTGTGAATTTGTGTAACGATGCTGGAACACTTGGTCATACAACTTGATCCTTCTGGTATTTACATGCTCATTTTTGATACCACTACATTCTGCACTTCCTTACCAGCATTATATTATTTGCAATTATGTCCTCTCCTTACCTTATAGGATCTAGTCCTCCTGACCAAGGTCTCTTCCAAACTTATCCTCCCAGTTCTCATAACATGCAGCCTATCTCTTGCCAGGAATCCCAAATAATGCATTCCAGTATCAAAGAAACAAAAGTATTCTCGTTGGTACCTAATTAGCATACCTAATTGTTCCTTTGAAGAATTATTTTTCTAAGCTATGTCCTTTTATAGGAAAAAAGGGAGAGAACACAAACTGAGCCCCAAGTAACTTTGCCTTCCTATCCAGTTCTTCTTACTCCTTGCAATGATTTCAAGATTGTATTTGGCTATCTATTTTTCCCATACAGATCAGAAGGAAGGGATATTTATCAATGGGTTGGGAAGCTTTTTTTGTCACATTCCAAATGTGTGCCCAGAAAAGCATCATACTCCTCTTGATAGACTGGCTGGTTAACAGAGCACCACCATCACTTGTTTCCTGCTCCCAGGGAAGAGGATGGCATCCTTCCTTTTGCAGAACCTGTAGTACCCCTTCTTCAGTTCCTCAGAGTTATGGCAGTTGCTTTTCTTTCAATACAGAAATATAATAAACAGTGAGATTCTGGAATTTATTCTACAACTTTAAATTTTAAAAGCCAGATTGCTTTTCTCCATCTCTCCAATCCTCCCATTTCTATTTTCCAGGGGGCTTCTTAATTCAGCTGTCTTTCCACAAACACTTCCTGTGACCTATTTATGAATTCCCTATCTCCCATGATAAGCTAGGGAGTGAAAATGTTATCTATAGTTCTTTCAACTTCTCTTCCAGGATGGTAATCTTTTTGCATTTGTAGCACTGGGGCTCTTGCCTTCAGCAAAGAAAACAAATATGGCACATCTCACACTGATCACAACAGTAATTTTCTGCCTTCGTGTTCCTCTGATGAATGAAAGAATGAACAACACACACATAAAGCATCCTCCTTGGTTCCTATACAGGAATTCCCCCACCAATCTGCTGTCTGCCTGTTGCTGA
The DNA here is from genome assembly GCA_032468155.1 of Oxyrhabdium leporinum. Taxonomy (NCBI): domain Eukaryota; kingdom Metazoa; phylum Chordata; class Lepidosauria; order Squamata; family Cyclocoridae; genus Oxyrhabdium; species Oxyrhabdium leporinum. The sequence continues at coordinate 55,516 of JANHFL010001651.1, read as the reverse complement.
GGAGCTGGCTTCCCCACAAGCTTTCTCACTAGATCAACAGCAAGAAATGTCCAATTATGTCCAATAAGCAATCAGCAGCCCAATGGACTATCAGAAAAAGAGTCAGCAGAAGCCCCAAAGTGCTTTCAGAAGTCCAGTTGCCTTTTGAAAAGCAGCTTTGAAACAGCCATGACCTGGATGATTGAGAATCTCCATAGACAGTCAGCAGATGCAATCAATCACCAGTCTTTATCTTCCCTGGCCTTTTCTCTTTTTTTCTGTCTTTCCTGCCTCTTCCCTATTCTTAGTTAAACTTAAATAGGCAAGCTCCTATTTATTTACTCAGTAAACTCACTCTCTAGGGATCTGGCTTCCTTACATGTCATCTGAAGCGGCCCCAAATCACTCTCTGTAAAATATGTTACAATTCTAATTATACTATATTTTACATCCATCTTGGGAATAAAGTAACAAGTAACACATTTTCCCCAGTTTATCCTAAGAAAAGGTGGGATAAAATGATATAAAGAAAACAGCATAAAATAATTTCAAAAATTAGAGTTCATATAAATGATAATGCTTTTTTTTAATTAATCAAAACTGTTGTCATTAGAAATGTGTAGGAATTAATGCCAGAGTAGCATATAGTTCTTAAAATGTTGGGTTTGAATATGGTAATTTGAGTCTCTGTGGTATTAAGTCCTTTAATAAAAGACATTCAAAATAACCTCATGTAAATCCTGATAAATCAGGAATACAATGTCATACATAGCCACAGATATTCTTTTAAAAGTATTCTTTTAAAGGCTTCGAATATATGTTTGCTTATTTACAGTATTTGTTACATGCAAAATCCATCTTCCTTTCAGGAGCTCAAAATAATACACAGTTCTCCTTTCTCTAATATTCCCCACGATAATCCTGAGATAGACTAGACAAGATAATTACTAGGTCAAGCTCAGTAAGAATCTGTCCCTGAGGGCGAAGTAGCACCTGTTTTACCCACTATACCACACGGATTCTCTGCATTGTGAAGTATATGCCTGACAATTTCTCTCACTCTCTTACCCAGGGATACCGAGATACAACTGATTAACGCCATTTCCTGCTTTCCAGGAACTATGCATTACTGACCCAGGGCATACAGTTAGCATACCACTGATTTTTCAGCCCTTTGATCTGATAGCTAAGTAACATTTAGAAAATCCAATCATCATAGATAGGTCATCTTTCTGGCAACCACCCTCTTTTGGAGGGATAGATACCCTATTAAAACAGTCCATTCCAAAAGATTTGTGAAATTTGAGGAATTCCTCAAAATTCTGGGGAAGTTTCTAGCAGTTTGGATTGGTGATCTTGTCAAAGGTCTTCATGTAACTATGAAACAAATGAAAAAAGACATCTCATCAACATCCCAAACATGAGTCTAAGGCTATGGCAATTGAAGGGCAGTTCAAGCCAGGTGAAAAATTGGCTAAAACAAATTATTGAAGTTGTGCAGGGAATTTGTAGTACACCATGGCCGTAACTATTAAATAGTGGTGAAAATTGTAAAGAAAACTTATTTTATTAAGTCCATCATGTCCTCAACTAACTATCCACTGTTCCCGACCCCACCTCGAACTACAATAAAGCTTACTATCATCTGCTCCTGTAATTCACAGAAGACCTGAGTGACACATTGGCTAGATATTTTAAGAATTGACTCTTTATACTAATAAACAGTCAATTCAAAGACTCAAGAGTACAGACGTTTCTTCAAACCACATTGACATCTGGTGAATTAGTATCTTTCCCAAGAAGTTTACAATATTTTTTTCCCAAAAATTGTGACATGATATACCCCAAATTCTTCACAAAATTCCAGGATTTTTTAAATACGATTTATAAAAAAATTGGCATTTTAAAACTTTAACTCCCTTGCTTAAACCTTACTAATAATATTAAGAATATTCCACCACTATGGAACTGTCGGAGGCATGTCCAACACATATTTTTTAACATGTCTTCAAATATACTGCATATTCAATCTAGAAAAATAGATAACTACTTTTGAGATTTGATGAGTTGTCCCATACATCTGAAGAATGTTTTGATGAATTAATCTTCTCTAAAGATTATGAGACACATTTAACATCTTTTTTAAGTTGAGATGGCTGACTTCTTAAAATTGGAGTCTTTTATTTTTTATTCCAGATTTTTTTATAATTCAACTTTTGTATTATTCAATTGTTGGTTAACTTCTAAAAATAACAAATATTTTTTGTTACAAGAATAAATATTTTATTTATACTTGCCATTTAGTCTCTTTGGGCAAGTTACATTCTTTTTGTACTTCTCAGTTATAGAAATATAATTAATAACGAAATCCTCTTAACCCCTTTTCAGCTGAAATTTTCAAAAACTAAAATTAAACAGACAAGCACTTTTATCCACCATTTCTAAATAGGTATCATTCTATAAAATCCATCTTTCCTTCCTTCCTTCCTTCCTTCCTTCCTTCCTTCCTTCCTTCCTTCCTTCCTTCCCTCCCTTTCCTTCCTTCCCTAATCAACCAACCAACCACTCAACCAACAACCAAGCATAATGTATATGTCACTCCAGATAAAATATTACTATAATATTAAAAACAAAAATAAGTATCCTTTTTATAAAAAGATCAAATTTGAATCTCTTCTCAATAACATGCAAATAAATCGGGTTGCCATTTAATACTTGGAAATACATCTCAGTTCTGATTAAAAGTAGAACCTGCCATGATTTAAAAGAAGCCAATAATAACTTTGTGGTGGTAGCCATAGTATCTTAAGTATGGTTTATATAGCCATATATATATATATCTTAAAAAAGGTAATACATTTGCTCAATGGTACAACTAAAATTCTGCAAAATAAGAAGCTCCATTTTCATGCGTAATTAGAATTTCAAAGAAAGAACACTGGGGGTCTGACCATTTTATTAAAATGCAATCAGAAGCTTATTGATCTGTTTAAAATATCTAGTTGGAATTAATACAGAGACATCTCTCTTAAATTTGTAAACTCATCTTGAAATTAAATTCATTTTCACCACATTTATTCCCCATAAATTCATAAGTATTTTCAACTGTCTGTTAGTATTTCTGTTAATCTGAATTATACCGTCAATTGTATTAATATATACCTCAAAGGTATTATGGAAGAATTATTTCCAGATATTTAAGAGATTTCAGACAATAAACAAAACCCAAGTTTCTGCATATTAGCAACTGGCAATATATTAGATTATTTTCCAGAAAATAATATTTTAACTAGTGGTACCTGTGGGTTTTCTTCTCGTTTTGGCTTGGGAGGTGCAGGAGAGGTAACAGTATGAATCTCTGTTGGCTTCTCCTCCGTTTCTACTTGGGGCTTGACTGTCTGAAATAGAAATAACTGAATATATACTTCTTGATTTAGCATAAAACAAAACAAAACAAAAGCAATGCCTTTTACTAACCAGAAGGACAACAATGATGAAAATCCTTAATTATGTGAAAATATCCCAAACAATACTTAGCTTTTCAGAAGACCATGCCCCCACCCACAATGCTCCCCAAACTCCACCACTTAAGTAAAAGACCTGGGAAGCAGAACTATAGATGAGCTGGTCTTTTAAAGAATGATCTCCCTGAAAAGCTTGCTTAGACATCATTTTGTTAGGAACAGGCACTATGCACTCCCCTTTGTGCTTTAGTATTAGCATGAAATGTGCCTGAAAATTAGTTCTCCATGATTCCTGAAAGAGTGGGTTTTCCTGAAGCATACATAGTATATGGCAGAATCCTTTGCATCATAAGTTCCTCCACAATGACACAATAATCACTTTATGACATGGATGTGAAGTCATAAAATATTACCAATCATTTCCAAGGTGACAAAGATAATTTCAGTATGCTATATGAGCAATACATGGAATATGGATATGGTCTGGTTTGTACTTAATAGTAAGCCACATTGTGGTTTGTTCCTTTTTGGTTTACTGTGCCATACAAACTAATGTGCTATAGATTTTTCAATAAAACATAGTTAAAATCTGGCTTATGGTTGTGGGTGAATATTGGCTATGTCTGAAACATTTGCTTGAACTGTAGTTTATTCTAATGGTCTAGTCTGGCATAACTGTGAAACAACATTGGAAACATTTGGTGCTATTTACTGAATAAGGGTTAGGGTTAGGGTTAAAGATATTAAAAATACAAGTTTCAAGTCTCAGTTAACACTAATAGTGGTTCTTTGTTAGTTCAAGTGGAAGGAAACACTACCCCTTCCCTTCTGCGCAAACCAGAGTACTAATTTGGCATATGCTGATTTTGTGTTTGTATTTTACTGTGATATATATGTTGCACCTTCCTAAAAGATAAAAAAAATAATCATTTTCCTCATACATCAATGGAAAATTTATCAAGCTTAAAAGCAACTTTTGAGAATTCAGATTAGGAGGCTTCAAAATCAGCTGTAAAAAGATGTATTGCCAGGAAAATGATGACTACTTCTGTTATGTTAGGGAAATATTCTTTCAACTATTCAGGCTGCAAAGTATTTAAAGAATAACCAATGATAAATTAGAGATTGTTGTAAAATTATCTCATTTTGAAGTCAGATTAATTAGAAATGTTAACAATATAATGGAAACATATTTTTGCTGAAAATGAAAATTGTATACTTAAGCAAAACAAAGCAAGCGAATGATAATAGCTCTGATGGAGTGTAAATAAAAATACAGACTGACCAAACAGCATTCCTCTAGCTTTACCTGCTTCTCAACATTTGGTTTGCTGATCTGTAGAGTCTGAGGTCCAGCAAGCCGGGCACCTGGGGCTGCTATAACAATGCTGGTGAGTTGTGCCATTGGAAAAGTTTTGGCTAGGGTTGCTGTTTGCCCATTCACAACACGAACTGGATGTATGGAATTCTGGGTAGAGGGTAAGGAGGTGGGGGTGAACTTTGTGGTCAACATCACAGGCCTCTGAATAAGTTGAGGAGCAGCAAGCATAGGAGGAGGTGGGGCTGGAGCTATAGGTATGTTATTCTGGGCAACTGGTTTTGGTCGAACCTAGAGAGAGAAAGACAGAGGTATCAGACTATTTCCTACAAACATGACTTAGCAGACAACAGTATTTGTATTACACTGAGATACACATCACCGCAAAGCTATTTAATTTGAAATCTGCCTCAAGCTTGGTTGATTCCAAATATAATGGCTGTAAATGGTACCAAAAACTGTTTCTTGTCTCTGCATCAGGAAGCTTCACATACTTATTATTCAGACTAAAGGGATAGGATTACTTTATAAATTAGCTTGTAATAAAAATTAGAGTGGTCATGTGATTTTTCAAGTCCTGATATGGTAGCATAGAATATATTGAATTTCCAATGCTGTATTCTTTTAAGAATATTAACAGTAAGAGGAATTAATTATGCAAAATAAATATAAATTAAAAGCAGCTGCATTTATATTAACCCTACATCTCTGCAATAATTGAGATAATTTATACATTTATAAGTTATCGTTTTAAATGTTGAATCTAACATATTAGGATGTTTTTATATATATATAATTTTAACTTTATGCTTCAGAGATGGAAAACTGATTCTCTAAAAAGCAGGGAAAGGAGCTGAAGGTGACAAATATAGCATCACTGAGATATAAGAATCATTTATTGAAAGAAACAGTATTAAAGAAACAGTAGACATTCAAAGCACTGCATATAAGTTGTTAAACATACAGTATGGCTACCAGCCATGAGATGCAAAATTCATGACAACCATTACATTGCATCAAACAATAAGAAAACTCTAGCTTTCTGCTGCGATCTAATGATCTAGATTTCTATATTATCCTTGCACATTTGCCTTTAACAGTTGGGAAAGAATTTATTTCAGAAAATTTTTTGCTCAACCAATCTTCCCATGACAAATTTGATCCTTTCTAGAAAACAGTAAGAGCAAATTACACTAATTAAACTACAAACAAACTCATCACAGTGGCAACAACTGGGTGGCAAAGACTTTATTGATTATACATTAGTATAACGAAAAGAAACAAAATTAAAAGCACATAATAAATACAGAGAAGCAACCGGGTGCAATTGGGTTCAGCCCAGCAACAAAAAGTTAATTCCATTCACAGTCTCAGCTAATTTTCTGACCTCCAAGCCTGGGAGAACTGCCAGATCTTAAGGGGTTTTGGAATGCCAGCAAGGTTAGGGACAAAGTGATCTTGGGTGGGAAGGATAGGTTCTGAGCCAGAAAAAGCAAAGTTCTGGTCCCACCAGATGACATTTTAATTGACAAGGCCTGAAGCATACCTCTCTTGCCAGACCTGATGAAGTGTGTAGAAACAATTAGAACAAAACACTCCCATAAGATGGCAAAAATGGAGCTTTAATATGAAAAGGAACTCACTGGGCAGAATTTATTGCTGGCTACCATGTCTGGACTACAAGAATCCAACTCAACAATAGATTGTAGCTACAATGCTAACTCATTGCTGTCATCTCACAACCTGAATGGCACACCTGGTCATTCAGATTCTTGTGGCCTGGATTTGACAGCCCTAATTCTTATGAAATGTGTGAAAAATCTAATGTTGTCTTTTTAAACCTCAAATCAAAGTCATATCTCACTAAGTTTTACAGTTTGGTTAGTTGGCATCTATTCTGAACAGACTCACCTGTGGAAGAAAATTTGGACGAGGAGTAAGTCTAGGAGGAGGGATGAACTGTGGCACTTTGATAGGCTGAGGAGCTGTAGCTTGAACCTGCTAAACAACAGGAGTGAGCTCAGGTGGCGATGAAACTAAAGCAGCTTTAAGCAAAGTATACGTACGATGAATTATTTTAAAGTTTTATAACGGTTGCCAGTTTTTCCAATACAAACTGATTCTGAAGAGTGAAACTGCCTTTCTTACTTAGGAAGTATAAAGCTGACCTTTTTGCTTGTCTCATAAATATGTAAACCTATGTTATCACTGTAAGACTGTACCAGTCATCTGAACCTTTTGAATTTTTATATATTACAGGTTGTTCTACAAATATAGTATCAGTCTTGTTACCCATTCAAATAGTATTTCAAAAGATGTTTAACTATGTTAAGAACATAAACATTCATATTAAAAGTATCCCAAACCACTGCTTTGCACAATGAGTTCTTTTCCTTATTGTCCAGGAATACTTAGGAAATAATTTATTACTAGAATACAAAGGCCGTAAGTAGATTTACTTACAGCTGCATTTCTGGATTAATTCTCAAATGTTAACATTCAGATGGCTCATATATTTAATAGTATACTGATAATCACTGTTGTATTTCTAATACAAATTGTATTTGTTTAAATATCTGACTTCACATTCAAAATTAAATTTTACATTTTAATAGGTTTTAACTGTT
>JANHFL010001651.1:23848-48010 GCA_032468155.1 Oxyrhabdium leporinum | reverse complement strand
GTAATATTTAATGAAGTTTAAACAAGCAACAAAATTGAAAAAAGTAAACTATGTCAGAAGTTATACCATTCAAATAAAGAGTCCCCAAGCATAAACTTCTACAATCAAGATTAAGGAATCTGTGTCCTTTCAGCAAGGAGATTAAGAATCATATAGAAACAATTTAACATCTTATTATTGGAACATATGTTAACGATACATAATTGTATAGTACCGTAACAATATTAATCAGCATTGGAATAGTAATTAAAATTAAAAATTTCTACAATAAGTGTGCTAGCTAATTGTAATTTAAACAAAGCATCGAAATATAAAATATATTCTCAAAATATATAAACAATACACTCTATTTTCTAATATACATAACTTCATATTATGTTTATTATGAAAAATGGTTCAAGTGCTGAGCTACCCAACTTGCTTACCAATGTGACTGTATTTTTTGCAACTATTTGTACTGCCTCTGTTCCTGAACCAGTGACTTTATTTGTTGTCTGGAGGTTGACAGGCATGTTCTGTGCATCAGTGCTAAGGACAGTTTTCTGGCTGCTGTTGATGGCAGTCACCATGGCAATTGTAGGTCTTTGACCCACAACAGAGGCAGGCATGGTTGCTGTTGCTTTCAGAACAAGAGGTAGTGTCTTAGTGGTGATCATAGAAGCTGTAGTTACAGTTTTCTAAGAGAAACAGAAAACACATTTTTTTCTGGAAGACTGCACCACCCACTGAGAAAAATTTATTATTGAGAACTGTGAGAAAATAGAAGCAATACAGCACAATGGGGAAATTATGGAAAATTTAAACACTGATATCCTTCTCCTGGAATCAATACATTGATTAATACTTTATAGCAAATCTCATATACACTTGACAACTAATCATACAGAAATACTAGGTCATGATTTGATCAGTTGATGAAATATGCAGAACAGTAATCAAGAATTTGTATGCATCCTTCAACGTTTGCCTTTCAGTTCCTTGGAATATGTCCTTACTATATCTCTAGACTTTTGGAAAGGTGTGTCTCTTCTTAACCATTTATATTAGTAATATCCAGAACGTTCAGTGCACAAGCTATCCTGTACATGGAACAGGTAGAACTGGGTGGTCCATGTTGGAACATAACATAGGTATTTTATCCAGACATGGACCCAGAACGTATGTTTTCCAGACATAGGGCCTCTAGAGTAAGAAACAGAAGGGAAAAATGAAGCCATCAGTGTGTGTCAGCTAAGCAGAGATAAAGGTAAGGAAGGTGATGGGAATATCCAGAGAGGGTAGCTGGGCTAGTTGAGTATCCCATTCTTGAATTCAAGTTTGGCAATGACAGCTACAGGAAAGGAGGAAATGGGAAAGCCAGGTGAGGGACAACTGGCCTGGTCATATAGGATGACAACAGCTGCATGGATGGAAACCTAGGGGGAAAGGAGCAAAAAGTGGAATGGACCAGTCACTTATGCTGTGTTCAAATATAAAATGGTAGAAGGTAGATGTGCTGTAAAGATCCCTGGGCAAAGTAGTATCTAGGCCATGAGGAGAAGGGAAGAGAGGGGTGAGCTGTGCCAGTCTTGCTCTATTCCTATAACTTTCTAGACTAATCTTGAAAAAAAACCCCAAAATAACCAAAATGTTGCACATTTCCAATTATTCTAGAGTGTGATGTACCTAGGACAATCCAGTCAAGCATTCATGACACATAATTTCTAATTTTGTGCAAACCTCTACTTTATGTGCTTAATGCAATAAATATAGGTGTAAATATGTATATGCAATGTCACTGTATCTGTAGAATGTCATAAAACTGTATTTGTTTTGAACCATTTTTTCAATTCAAATTTGGTTCAAGTAGAGTTAATACGTGAAATTCAGTCCAGACAAGAAATTCCCCAAAATTAAAAAATCATTATCATATGTCTGGGTAATGATGATTTAATAGCTGACCAGCTGCTGTAAGGTTGTAATGCTGTAATACTGTAATGTTGTAATGATGGTGCAATGGTAGCAATGAGTCAGCAGGGTTCTTTGACTGCAGTATTATATTTTCAGTTGGGATAGGATTATTTTATCAGAGGGAAGCTTAACCTCTGTTAAAGTTGTGAAGTTTGCAGACAGTACAAGAGATGGTAATGAGTCTGCACATAGATGGGAGGTTGAACAACTGGCAGCCGTAACAATCTGGAGCTAAATATACTTAAAACTGTAAAGATGATAGTGGATTTTAGGAGGAACCCTTCTAGTTTAACCCCTTCAAATGTTATGCTATAATTAACTAGAACTGGGACCTTCAAGATTTATCACACCTATGCATGCATAGAAATCCATGACTTTGCACTACACTGAAATTTTGCTTTTCTCTAAAACAGGTGCACACTTTTTGATATAGCATTCATATCAGATGTACCAGATTCCACTTAATATGCTTAATCTGATTTGTATAATTTAAATTATGTGTTCTTAATTAGCTACATCACATTAGGACCGAGATTTTTGAGAGAAACATGCTGACTGTGTAAACCGCTTAGAGAGCTGTAAAGCACTGTGAAGTGGTATATAAGTCTAAGTGCTATTGCTATTAATTATAAGTGGACCCTAGAGAGTAATGTTCAAATGTAAGAAATCATTCCTTCCAAGAATTTGAAAAAGAAAGTACTATTGGTATTTACTAGTCAAGGTTTTGCTAGCAATTATTTCAGACTATGAATTAACACTTTTAACATTTTAACATCAGCAAACTATGAATTTTCAGTATGATCACAGTACTACAATTAAGAATTTTATAAATAATATAATTTGTTACTACTACTGTTTCTTTCTAGCTCCTGTTAATAATTGAGCACATCTTTAAAATCTTCTAAAATTCTTTGCTAAGGCTATACCAGACAAGTAGCTTCATAATGTTGTGAAAGAACTGATTTAATTCTTCCAAATGATTAGACCTGAAAGTTTTCAAGAATAATTTGAGAAGTTCTGTGATGTATCAGAATTAAGACTAAATGCAATTTATATAACAATTTTATTTTTTGGATTTTGATTAATTTAGTTTTTCTTTTATTAAACAAATAGGTCTGTAAGTTTAAGGTTTTTATAGAAGGTCTGCAACTGAATAATAAAAGGAAAAATGTAGCAATTTTAAAGCAATTTCACTAGAGGGCTCTTTAGTTTTAAATATCATCTTGTTTAAGCAGCATATTAGCTGAAAGTTAAACTATAAACAGAGTAAGGTTATTACAATTGTAATCTTTTAATAGTCACAGTTTTTAATACTAGCTAATATAAATTACGTAAGATTATTCAAAATGAACTTAATAAAATTTCTATAGTATTTATGTTTTACTTAATGTAAATTATTTTCAACAGTACATTAATCAAAATAGTCAGAAGAGCATCATATAAATCTGCAATTAAAATTTCAAACCTGAAGTTGGTCTAACCAGTAAAATATCTATTTCACAGTAAAGGATTTCCACAATTAAAGTTTGTGAACTAAATAATATTTTTTCTTGGTTTACCAACAGTGTACATATAATTTGACTATTTCCAATAATTTAATGGGACACTGATATGTTGTTACCAAAGGAATAATTACCATAAATTCAGGTCCTGCCTTAGCCATGAAAGCCAATTGGGTGACTTTTGGCCAGTCACTCTCTTTCAGTGCAACCCACCTCACAAGGTTGTTGTTGTGGGAAAAATGGAGAAGGAAGTTGTGTTGGATATGTTTGCTTCCTTGAGTCAATAATAATAATAAAGGCGGGATATGAATACATAAAAATATTTGATAATGACAATTCTCCAGAAATCAGAGTCTGAAACACAGACTTTATATGCAAATGATCCTTTAATATAAGTAGCAGAATAAGTAAAGTTACGCAGCTGAATGGGACAACTCACTGCAGCAGGCTTGCCACTGGGTTGCCCCAGCCAGTTCGCCATGGGCAACTCGCCACAGGACAACTCACTGTGGGAGAATGCTGGAGGTGAGGGGAATCTCCTCCTTCTCCTCCTCACTCTCCCTCTCTCCTTGATCTGGCTTACCACACCCACCAACACCCCCTGAATTCTGTGGCAAAAACTCCTGTGCACAGAAGTGTGACTCTTTCCCAAGTGATCTTTTTTCTGGTTGGGGGGGAGGAGTCCCTCTTCCCCTCTCTGCTTCGTCCTCCCCGATTTTTCCCCTCAGTCTGAGCTATGGAGGAGAAGGAGAGGAGGAGGAGGAAGTTTCCCACACCTCCTGCATTCTCCTGTGGTGAGTTGTTCTGTGGCAAGTTGTCCCACAGTGAGGTGGCTGGGGTGAGGTGACAGCAGCGAGCTAGCAGCAGTGAGCCAGTGGTTGCAAGTTTTCCTGAACCCATTACACATAGGGCTACTGATATTGGCAGCTCTACTCCCTTACTCTATTTACTACTATTTGTAATACATCAGAGCCATTAAAAAAATTGCAGCTCCTTTGAGGTTCAATTCTTTTACCATGCCTTTTACTTAAGAGTGCAAAATATTTTTTAGTCAAGCATTGTCTTTAGTATTCTAAATTCTTACGTTATTTTCATAAAAATAGAGAATATTAATCCAAAACTACTTTGTACCATTACAACTTCACTATAATGTATTATTTTTACCAAGTTCTTTAGTTGCAAGCTACATATACTTAGGATAGAAATGCATATACTTCCTGTTGACATAGTCCTGTCAACTTTTATCACACAATAAAGTGCCAAAAATGTTTATGAAAAATCTTAATTTACTTATCTAGTTCACAAACTTGCCTTCACCAATTTGACTAGAATTCATTCATAAAACTTATCCTACTCTTATAGTAATAAATATTAGATATTAGTCCAAAACTGAATTTCAGGAGAAGAAAACTCTTGTCTTTATTGCCTATATAAAATCAGTGTCAGAGTATGCAATAATGTAATCCTCAGTTTGAGAAGTTATAGTGTGAAATGTGCCAACATTTTATTAAAAGTGAACTTAACGGTGAGAATTATTACATTATTTCCACCATTTAGACACACAATCTTTTATCAGGCAAGGCAAAAGAAACTGTCAGTTTTGGACAAAATGTTTCTCCATTTATGAATGGCAATTATTCAACCTATAAACGGTAGAGTTCATCCTGACCAATAGCAACAAGAAGCTTTTTCATGCAGAGGTTACTTTTTGCAACAGCAGTTGTAAGATTGATAGGTAACTACTTTAGTTTATATATTTTAGATTTATTAGAAAATATATGATTGATTATAAGTTGATATCATATTATTATTCTGCATATATATATATATATACATACATACATACATATATACATATATACATATATATATACACACACATATATAGACACACATATATATATATACACACACATATATAGACACACATATATATATATACACATATATACATATACATATACATATATATATATATATATATACACATACACACACATTTATACATTATTTCTGTATTTTAATTGCCATTCACTGAAACAAATAACCTGAACTGATCAAAGATCTCTAAATAGTTCAAGATCCCTGGATGTCACCTGAAATAAAACCAAATACAAACAAGATGAGCATTAGTCAAGGGTAGAGAGGAAAATGACAGAAGATAAGTACCTTTGTCTTTACTTAAAGATTTCTGACAGCATTACCTGATCCTATAAACATTCACTCGCTCCTATTCAGATCAAAATGATTTAGTTTCTAGTAAATGCTTGCTAGTCATTACCTAGACTAACATTGATTTTATACAGTGATGAATTTCAGCCTAAGAAATAGCTTTCCAAAATCACAGTAACTAATTCAAACACTTTACCTGTGATCCAAGCAGGTTTGGAGAGGGTGCAGTGGTCTGCTGCTGTGGCTGCTGTAGAGGCTGTGATGTTTGTATTTTATTCTCTGTCTGTGCCAATGGCTGTATTTGAAACTTACTATCAGGTTGTTCCTGCTTTACCATTAAATTCTTTCGGAGTTGTTCAACTACTCTTTTCTAGCAAAAAAATACAAAAAAAATAGTATTATATTTTTTATGCATTACAGTAAAATACATTTCAAGATTTTTTTCAAAAAAAAGAAATAATGTAACTGGTTGTAAGATGAACTTTGTTTTAAGGTTCTATTTTAAAAAGTCAGTTTTGTATTAATATTATTAAAAAAATATGAATTTAGTTAACAATGAGTTTTAAGGTCTAGTTCATTTTAATTACTATTACATATGTGTGTATGTGTATTTGTATCTGATTGTATTACCACTGTTTATTTTTATCGCTGTTTGTTAAACTCACTATAAGCTATAAAACATTTGATTAAATAAATTTCATACTAAATAAAAATAAAAGAAAGAAAGCAAATTTATTTTTGACAATTGCTAACACTGTCAAACCAGCAAATTTAAGGAAGGATAACGTATCACTAAAATCAGAAGTTGTGGGCAATTCAATGAAGACGCCCCTCCCCCAGGAACTAGGGCTCTTTTACAGCTCAGACAAAAATATGGAGTCGAATGAGGGCATCGTTCAAACCTTTCACAAACTTTTATAACAAATCAGTTGTTATAAAGCAATAGCAGTGTTGGGTTATCATAATATCTAATTCTTGCATATGGGAACTCTGTGTATTGCTAATATAACAGAATGTTCTTCCTCAGTTTGGGTGACCTCCAATCCTATAATCAAAACTATTCATAATGTTCCTGATCTTTATTCCACCAAGCCTCTTCCACATGCATAGGAGTGGTGCATGTTTTAGAATGCATCACATTTTCTAGAGCTAAATTATTTCTGTCCTTTTTAAGCTTCAAGAATATTTTTTTAAACCCATATCATTAACATTTCCACTGATTTTGTTAGTCCCTTTTCCATCCATATGTAGGTCATTTGTGGTATTCTAATAGAAATTACAGTTCTATCACTCATTTCATGCAAACTTTATTTTTTGTTTTATGTGATGGTAATACTTTAATTATCTTACAGTAATTCTTATAAGCCAATAGACACATGGCAATTTTTAGAGCCTGGCATTTATTTTTATTGACTCAAGTTCTAAATGTATTTGCCCAGAGATCAGGACAATGAAATCCCATATTCTTTATTTAGGCATTCAAACACTGATACATTATTTACTGTTTCTTTCTGAAGTACAAAATGATGTATCAGCAAGTATAGGCAGGAACAGAAGGATCATTTGCAGGAAGTAGAATACCATAAGGAAAATAACAGAACAGAAGCCAATTATACATGCCAAACTATTACTCTAATTATTCACAGCAGAAGAATATATGCTAGTTTATCTGGCTAGAGAACGCTATTCAAGAGATGCTAGGCTTAAACATTCCCAAGCTAGGTTGCAATAAAAACAATAAATCAATCAGAAGAGAGGTTAGGAAGAACAAAAGTCAAGTATGCTGCTTCAATTTTATAATTCTTCCTGGCCTTCTTCCTCAAGAAACTTATGGATAAAAACAGGGATGAAATTTCTGTAAGCTTTCAAGTTTTTGGAAAGTAGGCTTTACCTACATTGTATGAGAAAAAAAGATGTTGTTCTGCTCTTTTTGTCTTCTGCGGAAGTTAAAAAAAAATATTGGCAAAATACACTTCCCATGGCCTTCCATTTATAAAAGACCAGATACACAAATGCAAAAGTTGAGTTTAATTACTTCATAAAATTAATGTAGTTAAGCAACAAGTCTATAATCCAAGAAATACAGTGTTTATGTATATATGTATAATGAGCCTGATGGTGCAGTGGTTAGAATGTAGTATTGCAGGCTATCTTTGCCCATTGTCACGAGGAGTTTGATCCTGGGAGGCTCAAGGTTGACTCAGCCTTCCATCCTTCTGAGGTTGGTAAAATGAGGACCCAGATTGTTGGGAGCACTATGCTGACTCTGTAAACCACTTAGCGAGTACTGTAAAGCACTGTGAAACAGTATATAAGTCTAAGTGCTATTGCTATTGCTATATATACACACATATTTTATTGATGGTCAGTAGGATTTTTAACTATCTGAACTTTTATTCCAAGGAAATTAAGTGATCTTATAATTATTAGAATTTCTGAAACCATATTTCTAAAAGTGATATTGCTTACATTCATCTCTATTTCAGCAATTAACAATATAATTAATAGTCCAACTAGGTATCTATAGGATTGTCTACTCCAACTAGGACTGGCCCAACAAATCAGATCAACTCGAAAACTTATTAATCCCACATTATTAGATGGTTTGAGGAAATGAAGCCAACAAGTATTGTGCTTCAGTGGCAGTGCTAACACTCTGGAACAACTTTCCTGGCAGAGATAAAAATGGCCCCCTCCTTGTTGATATATAGAAGTTAGCAAAGGCAGAATTTGGAGAGCCTTCCCCTGATTTTATTATGCCATCTTTAACTTTTATTTTAATTGTTTTGCTAATGTTATTGCTACTCTTTTGATGGAAGGTTTGTACACTGGATGTTTTATCTGGTTTTATCTTCAATATAAGCTGTTAAAGCTAGAGTAGGATAGAAATATGTAAATAAACATGCATAAATAATTCAATGCAAGCATACTGTTCAGCTGGTACAGATGTCCTACAAAAAGTCTGTAACCCAGGTCAAAAGTGAGATTCAGAAATTCAAAGCTTTGTTAGTATGAGCAGAAATGCTTTAATATTTCAGTAAAAATATCCTTCAAGTCAAACTCAATTCCTATAACTACGTAGACAGAGACTTGGTTATTCCATCCAGTCTTCTTGGCATCATTACTCTTAATAAAGTAATTCTATTTTCCTATGGATTTGACTGAATCTATTACATATTTCTAATGCAAATGTACATCCTATTTTGCCTTTTGGGGATAATGTATCTACAATCTCAGTTTCTGATATTTGTTTCTAGTTTTATCCAAGCTGCTGTTTGTTGTTATGCTGTTTAGGTTGTGTTTTTCTATTGTTAGCCACCCAGAATCATGTCAATGAAAAGACCAGTCATACAAATCAAAATAAATAAAGGGGAGTACTGCATTCTTTGTAATCCTGTATCTAATATTTTGCCAGGAGTATCGGTCCATTTTTTAATTTACCCAGCAACTGAGGATCCATTTCCTCTAATATGTCTTTGACATATTATAAATCACATCATTTTCTGTTTTGGTCAGCATTTCCACTTTCAACCACTTTTTTCCAAGTTGAAGCATCATGACAACACCTGTCTATAACATCCTGCCATCTACTCATCCCACTCCATTAAGGATCATTCATACGTTCCTTAAATCTAGAAGCTGTATGCAATTATGCTTTGGCTCTGGAGACAGAAAATATACCATATTTTTTACACTATAAGATGTACTTCCCCCCCCCCCAAAGTAGGTGGAAATGTCTGTGCATCTTATAGAACGAATATTGCGGTGGGGGGAGGGGCTGGTGCATTTGCCGCTGCTGCCTGTCACTGCCTCTGCCTGTCACCGCTGCTGCCATTTGTCGCCACCGGAAAACGCTGGAGCCTTCGCTGCTGAGCAGCTGATTGGCGGTTGGATCGACCTCCTAGAATACTGCTGATCAGCTGTTCTAGGTGGCAGGGATCACCGCTACCACCAATCACCGCTGCCAATAGGCAGTGTCGATCGGCAGTGGTGAACAACGAAAGCAAATGGTGAAGGCAGCAGCAATCCCCACCGCCTAGAACAGTTGATCAGTGATATTCTGGTAGGCCGATCCAACCAATCAGCTGCTCGGCAGCAAAGGGTCCAGCATTTCCCGGCAGCAGTTCATCTCAGTTGACAGGTGGTGGGCGCAATGGAATGGAGCTCTGACAAGCCACATACTGGGGCTGAGATAATATGCTGAAGCTGACCAGGCTGTTTGCTGTTTGCTGCAATGACGCTAGCCAGATGAATACCGGATGAATGCTGGGAGGCAGAGGCAGATTTTTTTTTCTTGTTTTCCTCCTGTAAAGCTAATGTGTATCTTATCGTCCACAGCGTCTTATAGTGCGAAAAATATGGTACTTCAGTCAGGTGACACAGCTGTGATTTATAATGATCAAAGAATAATAATTATATACTACAGAAATTAATAATTGGGCACAATAGCTAAGGAATACAGCAAAGCTATCCTGAATTTATTTGTATATTTACAGAACTGTTCATCCCAGAGTATTGAGCACTTAATGACTGTTTTCATTTTATCTTTTATTTTGAAGGGTTTAACATATTTTTTTATCCTTACATATTCTGCCCACTTTTTGTCAACAGAGCCATTTTTGTAGGTAGGCCTTCAGCACTAAACAAGACTGAATACAATTCTAATCCCCCCCCCCCCAATAAATCATTCATAAATTAGAAAGCTCAGTTAAAGTAGGTAACATTCATCTATCCTTTATAGAAAAAACAAAGAGAATAAATATTCTGTAGTGGAATACTAGTTTGAAAATTGCTTTGATTCTCAAAGGCTGCTAGTCTTATGATTAAGCATTACATTCAGTTCAGTGATATTCATTGGGGGGGGGGGTGACCTTCACTTTAGCTCCTGAGGAGTGACATTGTTTCCACTTTACTGTTTCCACTAATACCTAATCTACAAGGTCATAGACACCGTGTCTTGGAAGAATGAATGGCTTTCTTCTCAGCTAGAACTGTCATAACAACAGTTTTGAAGAGGAAGTATTGATTTCATTTGACATCTGATGGAGCAAAATGTTTCTGAATGCCAACACTGATCGTATAAAGAAAATGTCTTAAAAGTAATATAATATGGAATAGCAAATATAAGAACTTTACTACACATACCATTGTAAAAATAAATGCTACATAGCTGAATGCAAACTTTCCTATCAAGTCCGCCAATAGCTCATAGAACAATTGTTTGACAGTTTGACTGTGACAATTATAGACTGTGGAACCTCTGCACTAGGGCTTAAAAAAGATCAAGTGCTTGTCACTCTCATAGCAGGTATAGTGAGATAGAATGTGTGAACAGTCCATTTTTCTTTATAATTACACTCCATTAACCTTCTACATGAGAGTTCCCTTGTGCTTTCATACCAACAGCACCAACTGCCCATTTCTGATAAGGTTGTATGGAGTTTGCAAGAATGGGAAATATAACAAAAAAAATCCCTTCAATACTGAACATTTAAACATAGGCTAAGCACAATTCTATAATTTAATAGCATATGCACTCAGCTTAGAAAAGGTTTAAGGAAATCTTCTGCTACCTATCTTTCTGTAAAATTTCAATACATATAAAACAAAATAAAAAATAAAATTACTTGTCATATTGAAATAATGATCGTGATCCATTTTCATTGCAGAATTCTTCCCAAAAGGCCATTCAGCATGATCAGAGCCATTTATACAAGAAAAGCAACAAAGGATAAGAGGACACAACAGAGAACAGTTCACATCCACAATAATAAAATAACCCTGGTTGGAACACTATTCTAAATGCTATCTTTTCTTGATGCTAATCTACCTATAGTACTCAGGTTTTTTGTAAATGAAACAATATTTATTGTGATTTAAAATCACCAACACTCCTAAATAAAACTGGAGCAAAGTAATTTCACAATCAACCTTTTTAAAAACAGAAAGACAATATTCTCTGAATGAATGTATGGTATGCCCCATTTAGAACATGGGAAACATAAATAAGTTTTCCAAGCTCTTTAAATCAAGTATGGCTAGATCCTGCTTTACTCCTTACTGTATCAGTGCAGAGAGGGTATTACTGGAAGGGATGAGCAAAGGAGTCAGGAGTATTTACCAAGAGTTTCTTATTCCCAGTAGGGTCACCCAAGGCATGAAGGCCATGCTAGCTGCCTAGCTTAAGCAAGCGGGTACCTAAATTAGGCAGTAGCATTATAGGAAGATGAAGGAAGCAGATGACAGCTTTAATGGCAATGGCATCAATTCATGCCACATGGGAAAAGGCAATAGTAAACGACTACTGTATATTTTTACCAAGAAAACACATGGATTTCTAATATAAAATAATTGACAATGTAGTACCAGAGGACAGATCTCTCATGTTTAATGGCATTCAACATCTATTGACCAACAGCTGAGGAACTTTTGGAGTACTGATGTTATTTTTGACATGGCTAGATTAAAACCTTCTGTTTGATGTTGTCATACAGGGAAAAAAATCCAAAGCTGAAAAGATAGATTTATATAAGAACATGGAATATAAGAATCATTAACATGGAATAACTCAGAACAATAAAATATGAAATGAAATTATTACAAATTGATATCTCAGGCATCAATGAATTGAGATGGACCAGGACTGGACACTTTAAAGTCAGATCACACTGTTTGTTACACGGGACATAGAAATTAAAGGAAAATTGTTGTTTGTATAGTTAAGAATGGAACAAGAACAATACTTAGTTACAATACAATCAATGACCAAATAAGATTGATTAGACTATGAGGACAATCTTTTAATATGGCAATCATTCAATTTTATGCTCCAATCACCAGTGCAGAAGAGGAAATTGATGCATTTTATTATCAAGTTCAATTTGAAATCAGCAGAATATGCAAGTTCATTGAAGACCGAAATGCCAAAGTTGGAAATATTAAAGAGAAAAATGTTGCTGGATCTTAATGACCTAGGAAACCAAAATGAAGACCAACTTATCCATTTCTGCCATTCCAATGATTTCTTCATAGTTAATACTGTCTTCAAATTTAAAAAAAACACTTATTTCTCCTTTGGTTAAACAAAGCAACATGGTCATTAAATGAGATATCACAAGGACGGTCATGTGCAATTTTGCTCCTGCGTTCCCCACTTCTTTTTGGAGGTAGTTGTGACACATGTGAATGGTGATCACATGACTGTAGGGCACTTTGGCTGTCATAAATGTGATTGGTATTAAAGCTCTTTTTTAAAAAACCCTCATAACTTTGAATGATTGCTAAATAATGAAGGACTACCTGCATATTATTGCTAAAAGATGGTGGAGGAGTTCAATTATAGCATCAAAGACATAGCTAGGTACAGGTAGTCCTCAAGAAATGACAGCTCACTTAATTAATGTTCAGAGTTACGATAAAGTTACAACAGACAACCCAAAACTACAAACGACCATTGCAAATTTATGATGGCTGCAGCCTCCCTGAGGTCATTCGCCCTTACCAACCACAGGGGTGCCACAGCACTCCCCAACTCTCTTCCCCCCCCCCCATCCTGCCCCAATAGGACCTGCAGTGCTTGGGCCTGCTTCTCATTCCTCCTGGAAGCAGCCACCATTTTCCGCACTCCAACAATTCCTTATAGAAAATGGTGGTTGCTTTCGGAGCTTTCTGTTCTGATTAGCAGGCTGTTGGGAGATTGCAAACCTCTCCTGTCTCAAGTTAGGCTTTGGGAAGCCAGCACCTGCATGTGAAAGTGGCAGCTTCAGGAAGAGCTTCCCAAATCTTCCCTATGTTTTAACCTCCTCCCTTGCTCAGAATGCCGCATTTCTTCAATTAAAATAAAAAAGCTGGGAGGGACATATTTCTTGATCTCTTCCCCCACCCCCAAATTAGATGCCAGAACTAAACTCCACACCTCTGCCCTCCAATCTCTATTCCATTTAACCTTATCTTGATTCCAGGCTGCAAGGAAACAAGAAAGCAAGAAAAACTTTCTGCAGCTTTTTGCCTTGATCAGCTGCAGAAAAAAAATCATTTCCAAAAGTTTAGCAGGCTACAACACACATGCAGCAAAATGGGAGAGGCGCTGGGACGGTGCAAAGCTGTTTTGCTGTTTCTGTGATTGCCTGAAGAACCCATCTAGGAATCTTCTTACAATGTCATTAGCCATAGATTACCAATAGCAACAATCTAAGAATAACTTTTTAAACCTGTTAATTAAAAGGACAAGTATCAACCAGGTATTTTACTTCATTTTGACAGAAAAACAATGTCTTGCTGATAAGTTTTGTGAATCCAATGTGTTATAGAAAAGAGTACTCTGGAGCTACTGTGGCTACATTTTTAAACAGTTTTTCTTCTCGTACGTATGTGTAGAAAAGCAGCAGTCAGTATGAGATGTATATTCACTTGTTTGCCAGTGTCTAGCATTCAGTATTTCTGCAATATATTTCTACTTTGCCTTTCCTCAAGAAAGCCCAAGGTTACACCAAAATATGCATATCTTTATAGGCACTAAGAGAGACTTCCAGGCATACGATTAGTAGCGATGTATATAGAATCTCAGTTTAGCTGACAATTGATAAGTCTTTTCCTTTTTCTTAAATTAACATTAAAGCGTATCAGACAAAAGATGCTGAAAATAGGAAATAAGCCCTCTTTATAAAAGACAGAAATTATATCCAAATCCCAAAGAATAAAGTAACTTTAACCCTGAATTTCCTTAATGTGTAGTTCATATTTCTTGAGGATAGGACATATCTAGAAACCCCTCTATTGAATACAGTAGAACCTCTGGTCATGACCATAATTTGTTCCATAACTTTGCTCGCAACCCAATTTGGTTGTGACCTGAACCTAATTTTGGAAATTTGGCACTTACAAAAAAATGGCACAGAAGGGGAAATTGGCCGGAAAAAAAATATAGTGATTTTTTTTGGTCGGAACCCGATTTGGTTGTGGTCAGAAGTGTTCGTGACCAGAGGTTCTACCATACAGCACTTTTGCCTCCTTTTGTGAAAGGAAGCAACATTTAGATAAGACCAATACTTTTTAATTAGACCTGGAATACACAATCTGTAACCAAATCATGTTGCTTTTCCCTTTACAGCATTTCCCCAATACTCCTTCAGCAAACATGGTAGATTTCCTTATCCTCTTTTGCCTAGATATCAAAATACTCTTCTTTCTACAATAGTTTTTAAAATAATCTATTCTGGCTCACCTCACATTTATGCAGCGCTCTACTGCCAAAACTACTCACTTCTTATTACACTGATAAGATTATGTTTGTCTAATCTTCAAAATAGTGCAAGCTACTTGCCTTAGGTAATATTCCACCTTTTTCAACATCTACATTAAATCAGTTTGGAAAATTATCCTGAGATTCTGGCTGAAGTACAATCAATATCCTTATAACGCATTTGCACATCTCAAGGAAGTATGGAATTCATGAACCAACATCTAGGGACTATTTTATGATGGATGGGGTCAGTGGAAAAATGAGAGCAACTAATATGAAGAACTACTCTAAACAACTAAAGAACTAAACTATTACTCTAAACAAAAGTTTACAAGTAACTTTAGGATTGCTAACTAACTGGCTGCAGTATTCTGGGAGAAGGCAAATGATGGAAGTAGCACTGTGCTGCATTGCAAGCTATCTCCTTTTTGTATATAGGTCATGACATCAAAGTCAGGTACAAAAGAGGAAAAACTTGCACTGAAACACTGCTTTTGTTATTTTGGCAGAAGTGACGGATTCTGCAGATGTCTAACAGGGGAATCTCAGGTATCTCTTGTGATTGGGTGCACTTTTCATTGGCATATGCTGTTATCTCACCTGTGGCCCTTTCCTCAGTTATTTGTCTACTAGTAACTATGCTAGACTATTGAAATAGACTCTACATAGGACTGATTTTGAAGAAGTGGTGCAATAAAAAAGCTGCAGTGCTATAAAACTATAGTGCTGCCGGTTGTGCATTGTCTATCAATAGGCATTTGAATATAATTCAAAGGGTGCACTTATAAACTTAAAAAACCTTTTAAGATTTGGCACACAGGTATCCCTAACTCTGTGTGTTTCAGCAAGAACCAATCTATACAGTGTATTCAGCCCCAAGGGGCTTTCTAAGAATTTTCGCCAAAGAAGGGCCCTCGTGTGGAAAACCTTAGCTCTGGAGATAGATACTATCATCTCTTATAGTGTTTTGGAGGGTGGTCAAAACAAGTCTTCCACAGAATATCTGACATCTGAATAATAGAGGAATTATTCTAACATCAGGGATTATGTTGTTTCTTTTTCAGGGGAAGTGTTTTAATGTTTTGTTTATAATCTTATGTTGTAATCTGCCTGTTTGGACTCAGTAATCTAGAAATATTGTAATACATTTTCAATGATAAGGAATATGGACTATATGTTAGGGCAAAGAAGTGTGTTTTCCACAGAAAATCCTATGCAAATAAATATGAATTCAACTAGGGTATTCATCTCAATATCACCAGTCTTCCTAAAAATTTAAACTATACGATATGATGTGGAAGTAATAAATCTAGCTGGTTTATGATGTCTGACACAGCCATTGTAAAAAAAAACAACCCTAAAATCTTAGATTTGTGGATAAAAATATTTTTATTCCTATATTGGAAACAACAATGGACAACAGGCAATGTAATAATATGCAACTACAATGTAATTTTAGTATTTTATTTTTTAAAATTACCTGAAGAGCAGATATCATAAACTTTAAAACTGCCTAATGTGCATAAAATGGAACATTTTAATCGCAGAAAACTTTCTGGCCCACCTCTCCAGCTGGTGTTTCGAGCTGAATATGTCCAGTACCAATTTAAGAATGCTGTTTCTTACCTTTAAAGATTTAAATGGGTTGGGATCAAGAAACATTTTTCATTTTATCAAGTTGGCCACTTTTTAAAATTGAGAGCAGAAGCTTTCCCTTATATACTTGGTCTGAGGTAACTCCACTGTTTTAAAACAAGACAGATAACTTTTTCTATAAAGGCTCCATATTTATGGAATGCTTGCCATGTGGAACATGTTGAATTGCATTTCTGAGAAGTTTTAAGAAATCCATAAAGACCTATTAAGACATCCCAATTTTCCTTGAGCATATTCTGCTTGGTTTTTAAATGTTTTTTAGTATGTTGGAGGATTGCTTTTGGTTTTATTATATATGATCTTGTCTTTTTAGGTTTCTGTTTAGAAATACTTTAAAGAAAAAGCCAATTTAAAAAAAATATTAGTTACATTGTCTTTCATCATCTAGAGGCAGGAAATGTGTGAAACCTGCAGAAAAAGCTCTATAAAAGACATGATAGTTTTAAAAACCAATCAATACACACTGAAGAAAAAAAGTATATTTCATTTCCACTGCAGACTTGTATACTTTGCAATGCTAGGCCTTCCAGAAGACCTCACTATTCCAAAACATGTAAGGTGTGGACAGCAATTATCAAAACACTATCCAGCTCTCTATTAAGAGAACTATATGTATTTTATCCAGCAGAGAAATTAGTGATCATCTGGCTCCCCACACAAAGTTAAGAATGCCTTATCTTCATACACTGTGCTGGCTCAGCATACTGTTTTGGAGATGAGCAAGCTGTTTAGAAAAGGCATTTTTAGTCTATATTAGCAATTCACTTTAAGGCACAAAGGCAGCTGAGTCAGTCAGCATTCAGTGGTAAGTTACAGCAATTCTCTATCATGGAGACCAGGCATTAATATTCTCTAAAATACTGCTGAATCCACAGACATATACAAAGAAGATGGGAAGTTGCATAGTATCTTGTAAACACATCTGTCAGATGGACAGTCTTTTAAATGATTACAGTAAGAATATTTCCTGTTGTTAACATAGTGAAGCTTTTTCTCTAAAGAATGTACTAGGAATGCATAAACACTAACTAAATTCACTTAATTTTCAACAGTAAAATTGCTCCCACATTTTATTGCAGGATAGCTGATACAGAATACTTTAAACCAACTTCCTCTGGTCTAATATTCCATAGAAGTGCTTGATGCTACTTATCAATAAGTATCATAGAATTATAAAGCTGGGCAGGGTCATTTAGATGACAGCGTCCAACCCTCTGATCAATAAAATATAATGGACCTTAAATTCATTATTTATTGCTATGATCTATTATGCTGCTTCACTCGTATCAAATCTAATCAGCCAGCAAGTTACATGGTAAAGGTTATATAAGAAAACAATAACAAGAGTTTCTTCTAATACAGTGTAATATCCATCACCCTACATCTATCTCAGAACTGTAAAGATAAAATTCAAAGCCCTCCCAGAGTAGCCAAGTCTTAAAAAGTCTCCAGAAGAATCTTTGAGAGCTAGCATTCTACAGGAGGGGAGGTTCTAGCAAGAATGCCTGCTTCAGTGTTTCTTTTATTTGAACATCCTGATAGGTAGGGATTCTCTGGAGACCCAGTTTTTATGCAGCAGATAGGAATATTCTGCCAGATACAGCCAGTATCATAAACTAGCCCCATAAATAACACACCAAAATAAACCAGTAGATAATGCAATGTCATAGCTGTAGCATCATGTGATGTTATGAAGCCTCACCTAAATGCACACAAGCAGCCACATTTTGCAACAGCCTAATTTTATGAGCTGTGGTGGCACAGTGGCTAGAATGCAGTATTGCAGGCTAACTCACTGCTCACTGCCAGGATTTCGATTCTGACTGGCTCAAGGTTGACTCAGCCTTCCATCCTTCTGAGGTAGATAAAATGAGGACACAGATTGTTGGGGGCAATATGCTGATTCTGTAAATTGCTTAGAGAGGGCTGTAAATCACTGTGAAGCAGTATGTAGGTGCTATTGCTATTGTTATTTCTAGATGGTCTTCAAAGACAATCCCATTTACAATAGATCTAGTTACAATAATACAAATGGGAGTTGATAATGACAAGAATTACTTTTCTCAGTGCATCTCATTCAAGGCACAACGGTATTGGCACACCAAATAAAGCTGGGCAAGGGCCACACCTGTTACCCACTCCTCTAGGTGGAGCCATGAATGCAAGAGAACACCAAGACTTGCTGTTTTAGGAAGCTCAATCGCCATCTGCACATCAAGTTTGTATTAACAAAGAAGTGACAAGATCTGTCCAGACTAAAATGAGTCTGAACTTGTTTCTCTCGATCCAGAGAGGACTTGTTTAGAGACTGGAATGCCAAAGTTAGAAATAGTAAAGAGGAAAGTATAATTCAAATGTATAGCTTAGGAAACAGAAATGAAGCTAGAAAACACTTATCAGTTTTTGTCAATGCTATGGTTTCATCACTATAACACAGTTTTCCAACAACTAAAACAGTGCCTGTATGCATGGATATCACTAGATGGGATATACAAAAATCGGATTGATTATATTATTGGTATAAAAAAATAAAGAATCTCAGTTATAACAGCAAAGATGTGGCTACAGATTGTCTATGGAACAACTCACAATCTGCTCATGTGTAAATTCCAAGCAAAGCTAGAAAGGAAGAACAAAGCCAACCAGTTTCCATGATATGATCCTAACCACATACCACAATTTTAAAGGAGAACATTTGAGTTGTCTGAATTACTGATGTGCCACTATATATAGCAGCATTATACATAATTGCATAATTATTGATATGCCACTATAGGAACTATGGAATGAAATCAAAGAATGTGCTAGGGATGAATGTGAAAAGGGACTGTCAAACACCAATAGATAGAAGAGAGCAAATAATGAACTTCCTAAGAAGAGAAACCAAAGCGAAGAAAGGTAGAGATCTCAGGATGTAACTTAATAAAGCATTTCAGAGATGTATTAAAACAGAAAGAAACACTATTACCACATCAGTAAAAATAAAAATCAGAATATAAGAGCAATTTAAAACAAAACATGTTAATGCTACACTTAATTCTTGCAGCAGCCAAGCCAATTGTAATATTCCTGGTTCCACACATGTTGGACTGACCTCAATGAAAACACAAACTTTTGAAAAATTGGAAAGATTAACTACAAAGTACACCCTCTGAAGCTCATAAAAGCTAACACTGGCAATCAAATAAAACGAAAAATGTTTTAAAATTACCATTGTTTTTCAAATTACTCATATACACTAAGATGCTGTACCAACCTTCCTCCCGTTCGTCTCCCAGAAGCAAGCAGATTGATCAAGAAGATGACAGCAGTGTGTCCAGTATTGACCACACTGTACTATATATACACCTTATTTGGGTTAAGCATCCACATACAAAAATAAAGAAAAGAAGCTATACAGTAGGTGAACAAATCGTAACTTAATGTACACACATGAAATCATCTGATTTCCCATCAGTAGAACATTTATTGCCAAATATAGAAAATAATTGTACTTTTGATTATATCCATCAATATAGAAGTTGTGTGATCTCTCACTGGATATGTAGATCAGGAAACTCAAGGCCTAAGAAACATGCATAGATGGTATTTGTGATACTGGCTTACAGAATAATTTTAAATGTAGAGTGTTTATTTCATAGGATAATCTTTATTTTCCAGTGCATTTACGTTAACCCACTTTCATATAGTCCTAAAATGTATTTTAACTTCATGAAAATAAACAAAAAGTTCATCCTGTTTTCATAAACTACATATAGGTAGATACAGGTGCTTTATTACCTGCAACTACATTTATAAAGTAGAAAACTGAACTGATGAAAAGAGGGGAGTTTTAGGAGAAAAAAATTAAGAAGTAATTTTTTTCCCTTCTATTCACTCTCCAGCAATCTCCAATTATTGGAGACTGCTTAGACAAGTATCTGACATTTTCCTGGAAATGTTTTTCTTTGCCATTGCCTCCTTTCTAGGACTGAGAGAAAGTGTGTCTAGTCTAAGGTCACCCAGCTGGTTTATGCCTAAAGTGGAACTACCATAGAATTCAGTGTTTCTCAGTTTCTAATCTGATATCTTAACTACTATATCAAAATGACTCTCAAGGTATAAACAGTTCATGATATTATCTATTTTTTGTTCGTTGGCAAAAAGGGGTGGGAGGCTGACAAACACAGTAGGTTTCAGTGAATATTAAGCAAGTGGTTTGTGTGTTGTGGCTTTCTTTCCTCTCCTCTCCAGTTCCCATATAGAAAATCAAACTTAGCAGTATAGCGAAGATGTGGGTAAAAGATCAGTTGATATATGATCAACAGAATTATATCACTGGATATCATCTAACATAATATTTTGTTCATGAATTGTTACAAACTTGTACAGAAACTATGAAAAATGTTCAGAAATAGTTGCTGAGATTGCCATCTAGTGGGGTTTTTTAAGATTTTCAATCAAATCATGTAAATTGCTAAAGAAGAATGAAAAATACTAAAAAGATTGAATCCCTTTCATTATACTATAATATTTCCATCAGAATTAAGTTGTTGTGATGAATGCTTTATTAAAACAAAAGATTCCTAAAAGAGAGAAAACAAACTATTTGGAAAATATTAATTATTTCATATTAGTTACTAATATGGCCAGCAACAGTTACACCAAATCAGATACATATATGCCACTTGGATGAGCAGTGAAATGTTTCAAACCAACAAAAAATAAGTCCAGTTGCCATGACTCAATTTCCAGACAACTCTACTTGGTTGACTAAGAATCTTCATTGACATCATCCAGTTATTGCCTTTCCTTGATTATGTCATTTTCTTACAACTATCATTCACACAATTAAATTATGGGATATTGTATATTTGTGTGAAAAAACAATACTAAGAACTGTTATTTTTCTGAGATTTTTCTAACAAAAGAAAATGTAGACATACTGAAAATGAAAAAAAATAAACCAAAAAAATAAAACTGAAGTTCAGTGAAATGTATTTAAAATGATGCATGCCAGGAATTGCTCAATCAATTTCTTAAAACGTGGCAATCATATAGCTCTCAGAAAACTTCTGTGAAAGGATGAGAACAGAGGGAGCAATTAACCATATCCATTGCCTATAATGTTAAAATGGGTTATATTTTAGAGCTGATGCAAAGTACACTGAGAGTAGCTTTTTCAATTCAGCAAGCAACATGACAATTAAAATGTAAAATTATAACAACCCCACTGTGTAATAAGATTGCAGCTCAGCACCCACTACCCCAACCTAAAATAAAGACCTCATACAACTGGGCAACATGCACGATGGATGAAATGGTTTAGAACCTGACCTTCAGTATTCATTGTGAAGTATGCTACAAGGTTATCTTAATTCCAGAGTCCATGGACAATTCCTTCCAGTCTGTAATTTGGGAATAATGAATATTGGAATTTGTATTTGCTTACAGGTAATATTTCCTTACGTGGTCCTTAACGCCTTCAACAATGCTAGAGCTTCCAATATACTGCCTTCACTGGAAAAGCTGAGATACATGAAGAGATTTATCTACCTTCAAAATAACCCATATTGAACTGTATGGGTTGACTGTAGACAGTCAACATGTTTTATGATATTTGGTATCATATCAAACTATTTTTATGATAATATTTATGTATAAAAATATGCTATGAAATCTGCCAAATTTCAATTCCTCAGGAGTGGTTTTGGACGCATTCTGTAAGTTAACCCATTTAAGGTATCTTGGTTGAAAATGTTTTGCCCTACGTGCACCCTTTCACCCAATTAAAGGTTACAAGAATCAAAATTTTAATTAAGTATAGATTTTCCCAACTACGCTCTATCCTTCATTCCAGGGTATATTTTTTTAAAAAAGTTTCTCAATATGAAATAGAAAAGCAATCAAAGAGCAAGAAAAACTGCAGTTAGCATTGCTTCTTTGCTTGTTGGTCACTTCGTCCCGGGTGTCACGCTTTCAAGGATAAATGCTTCAAACTGAACTGTGTTGTCTGAGGTTTCTTGATGCTGAACCAAGGACCGTGACAAAGAATGCTTTTGTGTAATACTAAAACAATTACTATTAAGTTGCAAGCATTGCTTTCTTTTGTTTCTTTTTACATAATTTACCACTGCCTAGGAGTCATCTGGAAAAAGCTCTTGGCCAAAGATAAAACATAAAAGCATACACAAATTGGTGTAAAACATGTTTGTACAAGAATAAATACGTACAAACAGACAAACACATATAAAGTGGGTGTGGTTTTGCTTCCCACTCTATGAGCATATGGAGAACACAATCAGTATTATTAGCACATGTGACATTTTTCAATCACTCATGAGATTCAGTTTATCATCATAAAATAGAACTAAGGAAAAATTTATGACAGAACAATTAATCAATGGAGTGACTTGCCTCCAGAAGTTGTTGGTGCTTCATCACTGGAGGTTTTTAAGAAGGGACTGGACAGCCATTTGTCTGAAATGGTATAAGGTTTCCTGCTTGAGAAGGGGGCTAGACTGGAGGACCTCCCAGGTCCCTTCCAACCAGTGGTGGAATCTAAATTTTACCACGACCAGTTCTATGGGCATGGCTTGGTGAGTGTGGCTTGCTGGGGGGGAAGGTCATGTGATTGAGTGGGCGTGGCCAACTCAATGTCACTCACAGCAAGGTGGAGCAGCACTTTGTTGTGGCAGTCCGACTGTGACAGCAGGCTCTGCGCATGCGCACGGCTGAAGACACATAGCGAGGCTTGACCAAGCAGCCTTTTGGGGCCTGCTCAACTCCATCTCTGCTCTCCGTGGCAACAGCTGCTTCTCTCTGCGGTGCTGCTGCTCTTGCTGGGAGAGTGTCTTGTTCAATTTAGCAGCTGTGAGCTGCCGCTTTCCTCTAAGTCCCATCCACAAAGCACTGCGGCACAGAGAAGAAGCAGCCATGTTGAATGCTGTTTCTCTCAGCTGCCAGCGCTTTCCAGATGGGACTTAAGAAGACCCAAGCGGCGCCTCACAGCTGCTAAATTACACAAGACACTCTCCCAGCAAGAGCAGCAGCAGAGAGAAACAGCTGCCAACCCAGAGAGCACATGGAGTGTCTCAGCGACCAACCAGGGTCGGCAAGGGACAGAAGAAGTGGCTGCAAGATCTCTGCAGTGGTTTCCGGATGGATCTTCTTAAAGGTAACGAGAACCGTCTGGTCGGTTCCCAAACCGCTTTGGCCCTCCTGCACCCATGCCGTGCCCCAGCGGCCCTTTGGCCTAGCGCGGAAGTCCACAGGCGAAATAAATTGCTTCGGCACGGGGGGGCATAGTTTGAGGCCAGACAGGGCGGTGGCATGCGGGTGAAGGGTCCAGAAGAAGCAAGGCCGGAGCCAGGGAATGGCGCTTCTCCTGACCTGGCCTAGGCAAAGGGCAAATAGGCAGAGGCTCTGGAGCAAGGCCAGAACCAGGGAATGGCACGTCCCCAGCAGTGGTGAAATCTAAAATTTTTCACTATCAGTTCTGTGGGCGTGGCTTGATCATGTGACTGGGTAGAAATTGTGTTTATACAACAGTGGAAAAACAAAGAGATCCCCACAGATGAGAATATAATTAAAATATTAGAATTTCTGCGAATACATTAACACTTAAAATTAAGGAGAACTTCCCTCTCCCTCCTCTCAGAC
>JANHFL010001651.1:7828-23748 GCA_032468155.1 Oxyrhabdium leporinum | reverse complement strand
GAGAGAGAGAGAGAGAGAGAGAGAGAGAGAGAGAGAGAGAGAGAGAGAGAGACTCATTTCCCATAGAAAACACTGAAAGCCATGAAACCTGGGTAGGCGTGGCTGGGGGAGTCGTGTGACTGGGTGGGAGTGCTGTTGAGTTGGCCACTCAGGTTTTGTGGCTCCCTGTGTTTTCTTTTCTGTGGAAACGGGTCCAAATGGCTCTTTGCGTGTTTAAGGTTGCAGACCCCGGGTCTAAGGAATGGGTCAAATGTTATGTTCACATAAAGAACTCTAAAATGAAACACATGATGAAACCGAAAACAAAAGTCAGTTAGGTAACTGTTGGGTTTTTCAATAGTCAAAATAGGAGATTTACTTTCTTTAAATTCAAGCTTAAAGACTATTCCATTACAAATTATTTATTTTACAGGAAATTGTTGATGCTGAACCATGGCAGAGTTAAGTTTCCCTTGCAAAATCAGCATGTTTTTATTGTCTCAGATTAAAAGTTTAATAGGATATTTTCACTGCTGAAGATTTTTTTTTTCAATTTCTCATTTATAGCATGCTGACATATATTAATGATACACTAGTTCATGAAAACCTTTCTGAATAGTGAGATTTTTGTAATCGTTTATTGACAACAAATATCTATTTTCTTTTACTGTCTAATTTGGTATATTACAAATAAAAATATTACAAGATATTAAAATCAGATGTCGCATTAAATAACATGCAATCTTAAATAAGGTAAATAAATGCAACATATGCAACTCTTCTAATTCATACAGCATTTCAAATCCAAATTGAATTGTAATCCTTCCTACTAAAGGAAATGATTTAGCAATTACTGAACTGACTGAATTGCTGTGCCCTCCAGTATAAATGACCACTTATTTCAGATTCAGCTTTGAACAAGTAAGTGGCCATTGAAGTAAGTAAACACTTATTGGTTCTATAAATAACAGGCATGTTGACATGCAAATCTTATGATAACCGTCTGCCTGCAGTAAAACGGGCATGAATTATCATAATTTCACTAAAGCTGCATGCCTTATTACAAATACCCACTTCAAAAGTTGCCCAATTTGAATATCAAATCTGATTTGAACATAGCAACGGTAAGAGAAGAATACCTGCAACACCAGTCCTCAAAATTCCAGCCATTCCCAGTATCCTGCAGTCACATGATTTCAATCTGCGCTCTCGGCACTTGGCTTATAATGGTTGCAGCATCCCACAGTCATGCAATAGCCACCTGTGACTTTTCTTGCCTACTTCCTACACACAAAGTCAAAGAATTCTGGGAATTGAAGCCCACCCTTCTTAAAGTTGCCAAAGGTTGAGAAACATTATACCATTCTGGACAAATGGCTGTCCAATGTTTTTTTGAAAATTGCCAGCAATGGAGCACCCACAACTCCAGGAGGCAAGTTGTTCCACTGATTGTTCTGTCAAGAAATTTCTTCTTATTTCCTGATTAAATTCCCCTCTGACAAGCTTCCGCAACTGCTTCTTAAGCTGCCCTTAGTGCTATGGAGAATAAATTGATGTCTTTTTGCCTGTGATAGCCCTTCAAGTATTGGAAGATTGCTATGATGTCTCCCCCGAGTCTTCTCTTCATTAGATGAAACATACTTAGTTCCATTAGTTGCTCAACATATGATTTAGCTTCAAGAACCCTTATCATCTTTGTTGCTCTTCTCTGCACTCTCTCTAAGGCATCTTTTTTAATCATGACCAGAACTGGACATAGCATTCCAAGTGTGTTCTCACCAGTGCAGTATAAAGTGGTACTATCACGTCCCATGATCTTGATACTATCCCTCTGTTGATGCAGCGTAGAATTGTGTGGACTCTTTTGGCAGCTGCAGCACACTGCTAACTTAAAATTAAACAGTGATCCTGCCTTACTTTTCTCGTAATTAAGCAGTGATCCTGCCTTACATTTCTGACCACTGAACTGCACCTTGTTGGATAGGGGCTAATGCTCAAGTTTGTCAGGCTCGTTTGAATCTTGAGTCTATCTTCCAAAGTGTTGGCAATTCCCACCAACTTGGTGTGTTGTCTGCAAATTTGATGAGTTCCCTGTCTAACTCCTCACCTAGATCATTTATGAAGATGTTGAAGAGCACTGGGCCCAAGACAGAATCTTGAGATACCCCATTGCATGCTTCCCTCCAGATAGATGTAGCTCCATTGAGGCTACATGCTGAATGCGGTTGGTCAGCCAATTGCAAATCCATCTGGTGATGGTACTATATATTGTTCTATCCTACCAAGAAAGAGATTGTAGTCTACTTTGTTAAATGTCTTACTGAAGTCCAAGTATACTATATCCACAGTATTTCTCTGATCCATTAATTTAGTCACTTTGTCAAAGAATGCAATAAGGTTTATCTGGCATGATCTGTTTTTAACAAATCCAAACCCAGTCTTACTTTACTGAATGTTTGCCTTCTATTACTGTTCTCATACACAACCAGGCCCTTGCAGTTCTTTTCTATCGAATTAAAAGCACACAAAGTAAAAACAAAAACAAAATAAGATTTCTCTTAAAATGTACACACTTTATTTAACGATCAAATGATTTTTTGTGCCAATAAGTTGTTTTCTTTTACTTCTAGTGACCACACAGATTTTCTCCATCATGATCTATTCTTTTCCTGGTCTTTAATATCTTCTAATGGTGTACTCCTCACCACTATCACTGGTGAAGCTAAATGGCTCTGGGACTTTAGAAGTTTGACTTTAGAAGTCAAGCAGACAGGCACCCGTCACATAAAATCCTAGACTTAACAACTGTTGATAAGATAGATACAAAAGTCTGGATAGTGGACTTGGCAGTACCTGGGGACAACAGAATAGAAGAGAAAGAATTGGAGAAGATAACGAAACGCAAAGACCTGCAAATAGAAATAGAACAACTATGGCAAAAGCAAGCAAAGGTAATAGTGTTTCCCTGAAAATAAGACCCAGCCAGAAAATAAGCCCAAGCATGATTTTTCAGGATGCTTGTAATATAAGCCCTAGCCCAAAACTAAGCCCCGGTTAAGATCATCAGCCAGACGCATTTAGTACTGTATTTCGCTGAAAATAAGACATCAACTGAAAATATGTGTCTTTTGAAACAAAAATTAATATAAGACCTGGTCTTATTTTTGGGAAAACATAGGTGCCAATTGTAAAAGATACCCTGGGTGCAATCTCAAAACATCTGGAGCACCACTTGGACGCTAAATTCACCATCAATCAATTGCAAAAGACATCTTCACTTGGGACAGCTTACATCCTGCAACAATATCAGTAACACATCAAACATCCAGATCTGCCTATCCCGGGTCCTTGGAAAGGATTAGATAGGTAGACAAAAATGCCAAATCCAGTCTGATCATCTGGCTGCTTGTGCAACAAACAACAATAACAATAACAGTAATATAAATTTGATTTCTATATACTCCATTAGGTGAAGTCCATGTATAAAGGCATCATTTTGGTTGTTAAAACAGTTATGAAGAAATAACTGGAATAGCAGAAATTGATTAAAAATTAACAAAGTGTAAAATAAAACCAACTATCTTCAATAGTGAATCAATTTTGATTACAATCTTTTATACACTGAAACACAAATACTAAATTAATTAGCAGTTTTCTATCTGAAAGTATCTTTCCCCCACTTTTCTATGTAGCATTCTTTCCATGAAAATATTTAGTAACTGGCTCATACTAGTAATTCTAGACCTACGACCACAACTGGAATCAGAATCTCAGTCCTTGAACAAAGTGGTCATTAAGCAATCTCATAAGTCATTAAGCGAGCAGATTCCAGCAGACCTCAGAAAGATGGGGAAGACCCTGGGGGACTGAGCACAGGCTGCATGCTAGTTGGGAGGCGCTGCATGCAGTGTGAGTACAGGGAGGTTAGGAAAAGAAGCCACAGCTGCCCGTCTAACCC
This sequence comes from Oxyrhabdium leporinum, assembly GCA_032468155.1. Classification (NCBI taxonomy): domain Eukaryota; kingdom Metazoa; phylum Chordata; class Lepidosauria; order Squamata; family Cyclocoridae; genus Oxyrhabdium; species Oxyrhabdium leporinum. Next base: position 19,811 of record JANHFL010001651.1, on the reverse strand, counting down.
AACAGTGTTGTGAAAATGTGCCATGGCCTGGGAACTGTCAAATGCCCAGCAAGCTCCAAGAGCAAGGGGCCTTTCCACAAAGGGCCAAACACCAGGAAGCCCCAGACCAGGCTTGCTCCTGGACAGGAAGACAGGAAACAGGTAGGCCACAGGGATGGGGCAGCCATTAAAGCCACTGCACTCTTTCACCAAGCATGGCAACTGCAACAAAATTACCCTGCAAGTAGCTTCCCTCATAAATACCACTTACAGTTTAACATCCCCGCCTTCGCCTCTCAAGGGCTTGGGTCATACCTGGCTGCAATTGTTGGGAACTTTGGCCAATGGTGGAGAGATAGGTGGGTAGAAGGAATCGTAGCACTCCATGGTTGCTCGTAAGAGTATATGGACTGCCAAATGTCTGAATTTCAAGGACTACTTCTACTTTAGAATCCTGTCCTAAAATTTTGCTTCCAGTCAAGCATAGCTTTTTTCCCCCTCTTCCAAAGTAAAACTATGTATGTTGCTAAATTACCATAAAAATGAAGTGAAACAGCAACAATTTTTATTGTAATATTTTTTAAATGTCTAGCTTTTTCCTCTATAACACTGGACAACAAAGATTTTGCTTCCTAAACACCATTTGGGTGTATCTTATAGATCTTTGGCTGCTAATCACAAAAGTAGCCTATAATTTAACTTATCATGTACCATTTTATAAAAATCATGTGCACCCTTCAGTATCTATTGGCTATGCTGCATACATGAAAGGAATATACAAAAATATGGAACTGTTGTTGAAGCACATCCAGTACATCAAGTACAAGTGGAATATTTGTGGATATCTAAAAGTGAGGGCTCTAATGCTTGAAATGCAGGTCGGATATAACAAGTATTGCTGTTACATATATGAATGGGACATCCATGCAAGAGAGCCACATTACATTAAAAAGAAATAGCCACTCTAAAAAAAGTGGGTTCCAGGACAAATATGTGGCACATGAATCACTTCTTGAAAGAACAAAGGTATTTTTGCCTACATATCATATAAAACCTGGACTGATAAAAAAATGTTGTGAAAGGTATGAACAAGGAAGGTGAAGGTGTTCTTATTTGAGACTCAAGCTTCCAAGAATAATGATGTAAAGATTGATGAAGACATTTTTGTTGGCCCACAGATCAGATACATCATCAATGACAAGTGGTTCGAAGATCTGTTAGTGGGGCTAGAGAAAATCACCTGGAAAGCATTCAAGGATGTCATTGAGAATTTTCTTGGCAACTACAGAGCACCAAACTACATTCAGCTGGTTGACAAACTTATTACAGCATGCAAGACCATGAACTGCAACATGTCACTGAAGATTCATTTTCTGCATTCACACTTGGACTTCTTTCCCAAAAACCTAGGTGCAGTCTGTGACAAACATGTGAAAGGTTTCACCAGGGAATTGCTATAATGGAAAAACATTGTCAGGGCAACTGATCCATCAATGCTGGCTATCTATTGTTGGACACCACAGTGAGATGCATTGGACACTGAGTACAAAGAAAAATCAGCAACAAAATACTTTTGGCTCTGTTAAATACATTACAGTCTTTAAAAGTTAACATTTCTTAAAATTTCTTTTTCAAACCTTTGGAAAAACTTAAGTGTCATAATATTTCAGTAATGAATGTTACTTTTTAATGCAATTTTGTAAAGATATAAACAACACAGACTGATATGATCAAACTATAAAGTGTTTTCTTTAAATTTATAAGGAGCACGAGCATGGCAAGAAACATTAAAATAAAGCAAATAATGAAGCAGGTGAGCTTTGCAGAAAGACATTTTGTTAAAAATTGCATCTGTTAATTAAAAGACCCAGCACTTAACATAAGCTGCCAAACATTTGTCAAAACAAGTTTCTTATATTACCCTAAAGAGTGTAAGAAAAATAAGTAAAAATTCCAGAATAAAACACATCACAGCAACTGGAATTGGAAAAAAATGCAATACATTCAATCAGGGAAGTTGTTCAGTATTCATCTAAAAATAGAAAAGAAGTCTCTATGTGGTAGAGCAAACCCAAAGTCCATTTTTGATAAGTCAAATAAATTCAGTGGCAATAGAACTGATATTTATCTATAGATAATAAAATCAATCTTTACATTCACCAGCTAGTGAATTTTTAGAGCAAAAAGATGGGTGAAAATAGCTTAGATTAATTTGAAACAAATCAGTATTGATTAGTCCCCCACAAGGTGGGAAGGTTTTAAGAGAAATACTTATCCAATATTTGATTCTGAAAGAAAATAAAGCAATCTTCATATTGTATATGAAGAGAGGTTAAAAAGAAAGAGTTTCTTCTTCCAGGCTTAGTAGCAAGTCTATAGCTAAGAAAGATCAGTAAATGTATATATATATATATATATATAGAGAGAGAGAAAGGACTTGATACTACCTAGAAGTGTCTTAGACAGTCGAGTCCTCTGGGAGTACCTGACTGCTGATTCTCATCTATATGGTCATTTTTAAAATGTGTATGTATGTGTGTGTTTGTATACATACACCCACACACCCACATAAATACACAAGCACACTGCACTTTTATATTACTAAACTCAAGGACTCATAAAACAATCCAAGCATTCCATTTTGACAACAGATAATTCCAAGCATATACCCACTCCTAACCAACGCACTGAAATTATGATTTAAAAAAAAATCAAATTCATATTTAAAAAATTCACCTACTTTTAAAAATATTATCTTCCCAATGCTTATTTTCGGCTCCCAATAATTCTCCTTTGGGAAATGGTACAGACCAGCAACAGTTTTTATTTTGTGTTTTCAGGGAGGCTTCTATTATAACAAGTAGTATTACTTATTATGGTACTTTGTACTTATTACGTACTTACAAACTTATTATTATGCCTGTGCTATCATATAGTATACTATACTAACATATATGCCTACCAAGCTACATGTGTTTCTTATTTCTACACAATCTATTCTTCTATTTTGCTTGAATCTTCATTGCTTTGAGTCTTTAAACCTTTAAATTGGTTTCTGTTGCTATCAGCTGCTTTGCTAAACTATTGCTGAAGCGTTTACCATGGCCGTTTCTCAGCCTGGGCTGAGGAAAGAAAAGGTGTTTTATCAGCTCCTGGCTGGCTGTATAGACAGACCTCGACTTACAAACAGTCACTTGACGACTGAAGTTGTCATGATGAGCTCACATTCAGAGTCAAAGGAGGGGACCGATGATGAGCAACCAATGCCAGAGCCAGCTTCATTAGTTAGTGACAGACTAGTAGCCAGCTCCAGTGCCATGCTAATACACAGGGGCAACTTAGGAGGTAGGGTAAAATCACAGAAACATGCCATCACTCTCGAGAGTGTGGAATTACTGCCCGCTCCCAACGCATGGCTGCAGGCTGCAAAGAGAATAGAGTAAAGGGACTCTGTGAGACTATTCACGCAGAAGGAATCTCTAAATGGGTTACAGAGGGCCTACTTCTATTAAAATGGAACAACAAATTCAAGCTCTCTACTGGCAACAACCAGCCATTAAGTCCCATTCCATGTGCCTTGACTTGGAATCTTGTAACCCTGACTTTGAACCTGGACTGGCTGATGAATCTGTTACAAACTTGGACCTTCAGACGTCACCTAACACCTTCTTTTGCATGCCACTTCAATTTGGAAGACTTGCAAGCCAAATTTGCTATTTCTGGGAAGGGGAGGTGAGGGAACAGGGATTTGTCTCTAAACTGCAAATGTGTGTGTTTGCAAGCCTATTTTAGTACAGAGAACAAAACCATCCCTTGGTGTATTTGTATGTGATTGCCCAGGGATACGACAAAAGTTACACACAACATTCTATTGATTTATAATTCATACATTGCTGGTCCCCCACTCCCCGCATCACATAATCACATTTCGAGCAGCAGTTTTTGCATCCCACATTTGCCATTTTCTGAAGAAAACAGCGATTTACTTTACAACTTAATAAAAGAGTCATAAAATTGAGCTTGGTCACTTGGCCCACTTAACAACCACAACAACTTATGACCAACATTCCAAGCTCAACTGTGGTTGTAAGTTGAAGACTACCTGTCAGCTGCTGGAGTAGTAAAGCTGCTGGGTTTTGCTTCTCCCATCAGCTGGTTTAATTAGGTCCAAATCTGTTCCTCCTTTACCCTGAGTTGCCTGTTGAGCTGACAATTGCTCCAGTCCTTCAACTGCAAATTCTTCCTTTCTGCGTCCCTGCACAACACAAATCTTCCTCCACATACCTAGTTTCTGTCATTCCTAGTATTTTCTTTTTATAATTGGAAACCAGGTATGATGCAATGCTCTTTGTGATGCCTAAAAGTCCCAGGAGAGAAAACAAAGCAGGAAGAGCTCATGCTGGTCACTGCAAACTTTTCTTTCCACATCCTATCATGTAAAACAATGAAAGCAATGTAATCTTGTGTAATAAGTACCTTGCTGCAGCTCAGATATACCTGCAGTTTTCATAGCTTTTTTAAATACAGAGAATTCCTTAAGAAGTCTTCAAAAGATATACTATTCTTAAGTTATGATTATATGCACCTGATTTCAGAGGGTGGCTGGTAGAACACTGTATCTTTATCTTCTTTAGTGTAAGTTTCCAAAGTCCTCAGTAGAAGTTCATGTTTTCTGTGGAAACAGTTTCATTTTCTTGTCTCTTCAATGTGAACAGAAAGTATTTGGGAATAATTCAGAGGGCAAATCGCTTATATCAGCTTGGAACCGGTGAGAAGAAGAAAATAGTCAAAATCCTGCATGTTTTCAGCAATCTTATCACAAAAGATTTTTGTGAAAAGATCAGATTTTCAGAAGACTTAGCAAACTCACAAGATTTCAACAATTTAAATTTTGTATTATTTAATCTGATGTTATTCAAGATTTTTATTTATTGATATTTATTAGCTGATCCACTCCAATGGACTCTTTAGTTCCCCATCTTCCTGTATTAATAGATTTTGATATGTTAACTATCTTGCCTGTTATTTCTTTTTTATAAACTGCTTCCTGTGCTGAGATCTATAAAGCTATTTTCAGGTCCAACCTAATATTCTTAAAATGGCACTCCTCCCAAGATGTTTTAAGGTCTACATTAAGTTTACCTTACCATAACATAAAAATCCATGCCAACAAAATCTCAGTTATGTTCTTCTAATTCTAACATTATTTTATTTCTCAGCAGAATCCCCTTTTTTTAATCCAGACTGAACAGCATGCTGCAAAATACAATTTAAAATCAAGCAATCCTAATCCTCTTTTTTCTGCATCTTAAAGAAATTTATATTAAACCCTTGATTTTTTTACCTTGCTATATATAAATCTAGGTATACATTTTTGCACTGTTAAAAAGTGCATCATTTTTCAAAATGGGCATTGTTTGAAACAGAAACATTCTAAGTAATACATTCATTCGTATCACAGAAATTCTTCCAAACAATAATTGTAATCTTCCATCTTCAAATTATCCTACTTTGGACATATTATACGAAGATCAAACTCTCTGGAGAAGGCTCTAATGGCTCTAGGAAAGGTGCAAGGAAACAACATAGATGGACTCCGTTATAGTGGCAATAGGTACATGATTGGAAGCTCTAAGGAGCCAAGTTTGGGACAGATTATCAGAGAGAAATATCTATGTTGTTCTCACAAGTGGATACTGTCTGGATAGCACATAATCAATCAATCTATCTGTCAATCAATCCCACCATATTGACTAGGCTTCAGAATTGATGTTGATATATTTTCACCTGTAAAAGTCATTTGTTTCGTAACTACATTGTATCATATCTTTCCTTTAGAAATTCAAAGAAGTAAATATTTTAACCGTACACAATTATGAGTTAGAATAAAAGACAATGACAGGCCTAAACTTCCCTAGTAAGGGTTATCATCATTTGGACATATAAAACTGAGTCTTCTTAATCTTAGGCTAGAACCTAAGGTGCCATACACAGTGGAACACTTACAGAGCCTCTGCTGGTGTCACGTCAATCTTCTCCCACTGGAACAGACTAAAAAATGAATGTACAAATTCATTTTGTGCTCTTCTAAACTTCAAAGGACCAACAGTTCTACATTTAAATATTTGTTCTATATTAGACAGTGCATCAATACATAATGCTCTATTTCTTGAACAACTTTCCCAAAGGAATTACAGCTAGTACTTGCAAAACTTAAAACAACTGTACTAGCTCAGAGTCAGAAGTAACAGTTGCAGGAAACTGCAATTGGTCAGGGATGATAAGTGTCAAATTACAAATTTATCTTAAATTTGTTCATAGAATTCTATATTGAAAAACTGCAAAAGAGATGGGCCAAAATAATTAACATTTCTATTTTCTGGAGAATCCCTCTCCATTTTAATAATGTTTAACTCTTCCTCAAAAAGTTTTGCCTCATTGACAATCAACAAGTCCATTTATAATATATTCCAAAGCATATGTTCTGGCCATTATTTATATCACCAACAGCTATATTATGAAAGATATGTCAAATAGTCTTTATTTTACAACAATCTGTTTTAAAGTCAACTACTCCTAAATGAGGAAAAATGGCTTTTACAAATTGTTATGCTCTTGTAAAAATGAAAACAATGCTAGCTAGGACCAAAAGGTCGAATTTTCTTTATAAGGAAAAAAATAATCTCACAAAGTTCTATGAAAATGTTCATTTTTAACATTTTACACAAATCAATGGATCAGTTTTAAAAAGAAGTTCCACTGGTATCTCTCTGCATTATAAATGATCATAAAATGATCTTTTAAAATTTAAAAACTTCTGAAAACAAAGAATTAGTAAATTGTATCAGTACGTTCTATTCAGCATTCTTTCCCCATTGCTGTTCAAAACTATTTTGGAAGGCCCTCTAATCATTTGGAGATGATTTAGGTGTAGAGTAGGATTGTGAAACTCGCAGCGTCACGTTGCCATCATGTGACGTATTGAGACATTTGTTCCATTCGTGGAGCTGGGGTGGACGTGGCCTATGTGTGATGTATCTGGCCCACAGGCCACCAGTTTGACACCCCTGGTGTAGAGAGAACTACAATAGGAGCACATTTAATTTGCAAGCAAACATCTGTTCCACGAGAGAATATTAGTTTTAGACATAGCTCAATATAGAAATGCCTCCCTGAATTTTGTGTTTTCCCATATACAGATGAAAGCAAAATACTGTCTGCTTAATGTCACACTTCTTTCATTATTCTTAAAGTTTCTCCTGAACTATAGAGAAGGAAAAATCAAATAAAATGATAATCCTTTAAACTGCAAATAAAAATACCCCCCAAAAATAAAATTCTTCACTTGCAGAAATGTCATATAGGTCAGTGACCCATGTAAATCAATTTTGTATAGATCTTATTCTCATGATTTCTCCAGAATAAATGTGTCAAAGTAACTTCTATGTATTTTAGTTTGAAAACATATGCTGTTACATTATATTCAAAATAAGAAATCCCTCCCACCCCGCTCACAATTAATATAAGGACAGAAAGATTTTTGTTGACTTATTCTATCGCTGCCCCGGGTTGGGGACTGCTTCAAACCATTTATAAAAACCAAAACAGCAATATAAATATAGACATAAACCAAAAGCCGCAAATTATGAAAGCAGAATAAAACCATAACAGGAAGAAAAAAATGCATTAATGTATCTCTGTTTTTCCATTTATAATATGCTTATATTTATGGGCTTAAACAACAAGCTTAAAAATTACCTATATGAAAGGAAAGAAAAGGAAGTAAAATTTAAAAAAAATAGAAGTAAAAATAAAGTTATGCTCCTACTTGTAAAAGCGCTGTGGGAGTATAATTTACAATATAATTTGATTTCCAGCAACTTTACCAATATTTGCAATAAACTAGAGTGTTTTTAATTATTATTTAAAATAAAGCACAAATTTACAATAATAACAGAAAGGATTTCTTCTAACAACCTCTACAAAAGGAGGTGTGAACACAAGGCAAAAAATTGGGACAAATCAAGAATTAATATCTTTGAAACTTTACAAGTTGAGGGTTGTCAAATTGTTATAGATTCTCCTATAGCATTAATAATTACTCCAGATAAATATTGTGACAAAGGAAATACTGTTCTTTTAACGAAAGTAACTTTTCATATGTAGGCAAAACTTTTTCAACCATAAATTTAAAATCATATATAATTACAGATTGGAAATACATTTTAGAAAACAAGTGATTACTTGTAGGTAATTTTGTTTGTGCTATCAATTCAGTTCTCACAGACGTTTCACAGCAAAGATAGACGGGTGTAAATAGTAAAGCACTAGTGCTCTCTTTTTGCAGCACCAGTAAACAAATGAATGTATGAGATCTGCTATTTTCTTGCTCTCCCCAATTATGCTGTTCATTGTTGGAAAAAAAAATCAAAACTCACTCCTTGGAACAGGCAGGCAATCAAGGAGAAAGAATCCCTAAAACTAAATATTGTAATAAATATTAAGTGTTTCATTATTTACTATGCCACATTTTGTTTCATAATCAGAGAGAACAAAAAGATGTCATGAGTTCCCAGACATTCGTTTACTGGTACAGGCATTCCTCGACCTACAGCCACAATGGAGCCCAAAATTTCTCTTGTTAAGTGAGACATTTGTTAAGTGAGTTTTTCCCCATTTTACAGTCTTTCTTGCCACAGTTGTTAAGTGAATCACTGCAGTTGTTGACTTAGTAATATGGTTGTTAAATGAATCTATTTTCCCATTGACTTTTGTTTCTCAGAAGGTCACAAAAGGTGATCACCTGGCCTTTGGACACAGCAACGGTCATAAATATGAACCAGTTGCCAAGCATCTGAATTCTGACTATGTGATTATGGGGATGCTGCAAAGTTCGTAACTGTGAAAAACCATCATAAGTCACTTTTTTCAGTGCCATTCTTAACTTTGGTCACTAAATGAACTCTTGTTAAGTTAAGGGCTACCTGTACTGCAAAAAAGGGGCCACTAGTGCTTTACTATTTACACCCACCTATCTTTGTTCTAAATTTTATCCACAGCAATTAGATCATTTGTTTTTCTGTATACCTTTGACTATTTGTTTTTTTTAAAGACTACTTCATAGTGACCTTTTTATCTACAGTCAGTAAGTTTTTATTTTAACTTTAAAATGTTACCCTTTTCATTTTGCCAGGGATTTGGAGAAAGCATTTTTCTGGATGGTTCCAGTGCAGTGGGCTTCTCTCTCTTCATTTCTCCTTGTAAAGCTTCTCTAGAGAACCATAGCACCTAGTATTTATTAGGAACAATAAAGTGTTGGTCTTCTGGTCTTGATTCAGTGATTCTGTGGACCATGTTACACCACTGCTTCACAAGCTACAATGGCTGCTAGTTTGTTTCCAGGTGCAAGTCAAGGTGTCAGTTATTACCTTTAAAGCCCTACATAGCATTGGTTGAGGTTACCTGAGGAACCATCTCACTACATTGGGACTGGCCTGCCCCATCTGCACCAGCCGAGGACGCATGCTGTAGGCCCTGTTGGTCAAGGAATTCCGGCTGGTGAGATCCAGGAGAAGGGCCTTCTCTGCTGTGGTTTCTAACCTCTGGAACATCCTATCCCTTGAAGTGAGAGATTGGCTCCCATCCTTTTTACCTTCCATAAGAGCCTGAAGACTTGGCTCTGCCAGATGGCTTGGAGCCCCAACGGGGGAGCATCACGCTAGAGGTGGTTGATGAACTAAGAGGCAATCCCACCACTCCCCTCTGCACATCCTGCTCCCTCTGTCTCTATTTTTTAACTGTAATTCTATTTTTGATTGCTATTTCCATTTTTATTGTTTTAGAAATATTTATCTTTTATGATTTTAATGCTTTTCATGCTCAAAGCCATCCAAACGTCCTTCGAAACAAGATGGGTAGCAAATAATTTTAATTTTAATAAAATTATAAAATTAGTTTTCACGATAGGCACCCTTCCTCTGTCTTCCTGTCTTCAGTGCTTTTTTCCATTAACGAGGCTGCTCTAGCCTGAGTCTATGAACACAACTTGAAAGGATCTGGCTGCTTGGCATTCCTAAGACAGGGAGAAGGGAAGCAATATGATCTTTTTCTCTTCTGCCCCATTCTTCTATCAGCATCATTCCTTTTTGGGATGCAGCCACACATCTAAGCTTCTTATTCTTTCAGTGCTTCCTCCACATGGATGTCCCAATCAATTCCAATGACCAACTCCCTAATCCAATATCTAGAATATTCATATGGTTAGTCTGGGCTTACATAAGCTTCACTGATATTTTGTAGCAAATACTATCCTATCCCTATTCTACTATCTCTTAATTTCTTTGTTTTCTTCTTTCTTCTCTTGCTTTCTTCTTGCAGACTCTTATCTCCCCCCCCCTTTTCTTGACCCACCACCATCAGGCCACACTTTGAATCTCAACTGCCAACAGCTCCCCGCTCTAAGGTCATGTTCCTCCTTTTCAGGATCTGATCCTTCCCTTTACTTAGATATACATGACAACAGGGTAATAGCTTACATGCAGAACGTGAGCAATGCATCAGCCAGGTTGACAGACAACTTTGCTGTTACAGCCAGAGGTAAAACCTAGCTGGTTTGGACCAGTTCGGGAGTGCCGGTTGCAGAAATTTTGAGGAGTTCGGTGAACCAACAAATACTACCTCTGGCTGGCCCCATCCCGCCCGCTCGCTTGCCCTGCCCTGCCCTGCATATCTCGCCTTCACCACGCGGCCCGGCTAATCTCTGTGCCTCCACTCTGTGCATCACCCGCTCTGCCCACCAAAGGTAAGCATGTTACCTACTCGCCCTTCACCTTAGGTCGGGGGCCAGGGAAGCGCCATTCCCCGGCTCCAGCCTTGCTCCGGAGCCTCCACCTGACCGCCCTTCACCTAGACTAGGTTGGGGGAAGCACCATTCCCCGATCTGGCCTTACTCCATCCGATCACCCTTCGCATAGGGCAGGGAATGCGCCATTCCCCGGCTCCAGCCTTGCTCCAGAGCCTGCCCCCAATTGCCGAGACTGGGTCAAGGAACGCACCATTCCCCAGCTCCAGCCTTGCTTCCTCCGGAGCCTCCGCCCGATCGCCCTCCGCCTAGGCCGGGTTGCTATTCCCCAGCTCCAGACTTCCTCTGTCTGGAGTCTCTGTCCGCATGCCGCCGCCCCCTACTGGACTCAAACTATGACACCCCCCCGGGCTGAAGCAATCTATTCAGCCTGTGGCCTACCGTGCTAGGCCGAAGGGCCATGGGTGGGGGCAGTGTGGGTGCAGGAGGCATGGATGGACCGGACAGTTCTTATTCTTAAGAAGATCCATCTGGAAAGCGCTGCGGAGATATTGCAGTCACTTCCTCCGTCCCTTGCCAGCCTCCGCTTGCGGAGACATTCCATGTGCTCTCCGGGATGGCAGCTGCTTCTCTCCGCTGCTACTCTTGCTGGGAGAGCATCTTGTGCAATTTAGCAGCCGTGAGCCGCCACTTTGGGCTCTCTAAGTCCCATCCAAAAAGCGCTGCGGCTGAGAGAAACAGCATTCAACAGAGCTGCTTCTCTGTGCTGCAGCACTTTCCGCATGGGACTTAGAGAAAAGTGGCAGCTCACAGCTGCTAAATTGCACAAGACCCAGCAAGAGCAGCAGCGCCACAGAGAGAAGCGACCTCTGCCCCGGAGAGCAGAGATGGAGCGGAGCAGGCCCCGAAAGGCTGCTCGGCTGAGCCTCGCTGCGTGGCTGAAACCTTGTCGCACACATGCGCAGAACACTCACCGTCCCACCTTGCCATGATATCAAGTTGGCCACGCCCACTCAATCACATGACCCCCCCGCCCACCAAGCCCCGACCATAGAACCGGTGGTGGTAAAATTTAGATTCCACCACTGGTTACAGCCATCTTCTTGTAGCAAAGCTGGCTTTATTATTTTATTATTATTTTTTTTACATTTATATACCGCCCCATTCCGAAGACTCGGGGCGGTTTACAGCTTATAAGCAATA
>JANHFL010001650.1:497605-507665 GCA_032468155.1 Oxyrhabdium leporinum | reverse complement strand
AAAAGAACCCCAGACAGACACACACACACACACACACATATATATATATATATATATATATATGGTTGTTATATTTTTTACTGATGTAAAACTTTTTATATTTTTTACTGATGTAAAACATAACTTATGTATACATTACTTCTTTATATATATATATACATTATATATGTATATTATATATACATATATACACACACACATTACTTCTTTTCATAGGACTGCTGATCTCCTGTGGCTGTTCAACCTATATAAACTGCCTCCCCTAAAACTCTTCATGAACAATTAGAATCACTCCGTTAAAATAAAAAGCATAGAAGCCTAAACTAGAAAGCTCTCAATGATACTGAACCTCTGGATCTTTTTTGTTTTCCCTCTCCATGGATCATTTTTGGCCAGACCAAGTCTCATATCCTTCCCATCTTCTATTCCATTTTGTTTCTATGTGTATGTGTGTATTAGAAATACAATTATGGTAATTCTACTCAGCAAAAGAATCCAGCAAATTCTGCCACATTATCAACATGCTCATGAGAACCAGGTAACAAAAAATCCTTGATCTATTGATAATCCAAGATACCACTATTCCAGTTAGGGAGAGAGGGAGAGGGAGGGAGAGAGAGAGAGAGAGAGAGATGAAGTATCACTTAATACCACCAAAAATGCTCTTCGGGGATCCCCTTGCCCTTTAAGCCTCTATGCTATAGCTCACAATTTCTAACCCTCTGGGTAGAATCTTATTCTATATGTTGCAATAATCTTATGAGAGAGAAAAAGAGAGAGAGAGAGAGAGAGAGAGAGAGAGAGGGAGAGAGAGAATGGATGAATGAATGAATGAATGAATGAATAAATGAATAAATGAAAGAATGAATTAATAAATAAATGCCAGGTGTCCAATCTCCAGCAACTGTCCAGCAACTAGACAGAGAAGATATCATCCACAACATCTTTGAATGGCCAACGGAGTCACAGCATTTTATCATGCTGTTTCTAGCATTCTCACCTAATATAGCCTAGGACACGGGTCTCCAAACTTGGCAACCTTAAGACATGTGGATGTCAGCTTCCAAAATTCCTCAGCCAGTCAGGTCCTAGACAGTCCAGGGAGCATTGTTTGGTAAGGGAAAAACCACTTTTACACTGTGTTGTGTACCCACATTAAGCCCAAGTGTGGGGTTGGGATGAAGTCCTTCTTATAGAGGCAGGGGTTTGGACTAGAAGACCTCCAAGGTCCCTTCCAACTCTATTATTCTGTTATCTTTTAAAAATGATTACTGAGGTATCTTTGTGCATAACAAGTGAGACACGAAGATGATCCACAAGGGGGAGTTATGGTCCTGAGACATTGCTGGAGAATTTCTCTGTCCTCTGAAGAAATGTAGAAAAATTGACCATTTAATTTCTAGGGTTACATATTTGATGAACAATTTCAAGAAGCCATATGCTCTAGAAGCAGCATTTTAAAGTGAACCATAATAGTAGAATACGATAATGTACAAGGTGATGCAAAGCTTTTGGAGTTGTAAATTAAAAATAGAGAAGTTCTGATACCCTGGTTAATTTCCCCAATTTTCTTCAAATTTCCCCAATTTTTCAGTTATATATGCTTCACTTGTACATCTTCAAACAAGTGTAGGGGTCGGCGTAGACTGCATTTTTAAAACAAGCGAACTATATTCATACTGAGTTGAAAACAAACATATGCCAAGACCCAGTTGCAAGGACATCATTTCCAGTGCCAATTACTAGGCATAAATCTCCCCCAGAATCACCATTTTCTTATACCATAAGGTAACAATCAAGCTGTCAAACAAGAAGGAACAGTGTAATTAAGGAAATCACTGAACCTACCAATGGTCTCAATAATGATGAAAACAGGAATGTTGCATCTGTGTGGATCATAAAAATGCAACAGAAGCTGTTATGGGGAAAATGATTGCTGCCAGCTCTAATGGAATCCTGAAATACACAGCAGCCAAGGCCTCTTCTCAACTGGAGGCAGTGGGAAATTTCTCATAATGCTTTGCCAAAATTGGCCTTGTAGTCTCTTGGAAGCTTCCCTCTTCACTTTCCTGTTTTTTCTTCAGCATGCTTTAGGATTTCTGTTGAATTTCTACAGGTAATCATTCTGAGGTCAGTTTATGGATGGAGATGATGGAAGATGCTGCTGTTGATTTTCAGATACTTACAGTATCATTTTGAAGTCTTCTCTAGCCACACTTTCCAATCCCCCCCCCCCCCAAAAAAAAGCCCAGGATGAATGTTTTCTAATAATATTTTGCCTCAGACATCTTTTTTTTCAACTGTCATTTAACTGAAATGCATGATATTAAGGGAGTCTCCTAAGAAATTATTATCCAACCAAAGCAGGATGTTTGAATATAACCTTTAGCCACATAGTAGATAAGTAAGTACACTTTTGTGAAAGCAAATTCTTTCATTATATTGAATGATGACTGTTGGAAAAAAGAAAGTAGAAAAAAAATTTGTACACCTTCAGTTTCCGGCAAATGTATTTAACAAAACTGAGTTAATTAGGAAAATGTTGATTTTGATTTGGAGGTCCAAATATTTCTAAGATTTTTTAAAAGAACAAATAATTTTTTGGAGTTATAAAGGCAGAGCAAGTCCATAAATTATATAGTAATGTGCTTTGTTTCTGTTTGATGTGTTGTATCAACCAACTCAATTAGTTACGTTGATAATTAGTTAAGCTGTCTTAATATACAACAATCTCATTCAGGACACAATAATTATAGAATTTTTATTTATATTTGGCCCATTTGTTGTGGTATTCAAAAGATCCTTGAATCCAGACTCGAGATGGACAACAAGATTGCGTCTCCCAGAAGATAAAATAGAATTCCTAAGAAACAAAACTGTATGATCTGGTAAAAAGGACTACTTAGAGAAGGTAAATATTATCAAAATGAAGAAAGCACAGACTATTCAAACTATTTCTACAAAATTAACAACAATTATTTGCTAATCAAATGCTCAGTCTTATGGCTACTTTTCTTGATGCCAACAAATCCACAATATTAGGACTTTTACAAATATCTATAACCTGCACAATAAGATTGTAGTTCACTATTATTCAAAAATAGAAGAAGAATAGTATTTTTAAAATTAATAGTATTTTTAAAATTAATATCTGTGTGTTCTTCTTTTGTCAAGCTCCTGACAGACATCAACAAGAAACCACTGGGTGAGTTATCTGTCAGTTTGGAGTCCGATATCACCAATATGCTAATGATACGCATTTATACATATTAGATCCAGGTTGATCAAGTGACATTGTTGAAGATCTGGCTGAATGCCTGGAGGTTGTGTGGGCATAAGATAGGGAGTAACCAGACTCAAACCTGACAACACCAAGGATTGTTTGCCTCCCCACCCTCATTTCTGGAAATATTCCATCTTTAATCTTCAAGGTGTGAAATGGTACATGAGAATACCTTGGGAGATACGGCAATGAGATGCAATCAAGGGAACACTCAGATAGAAGACAGCTTAGCCCACAACAGGAATGTGAGCAGGAACAGAGGCTCAGAAGAGACCCTCCCTACTTTCTTGGGCTGTAAAGGGGATGGGTGGACAGAAGTACTTTCAGGCTTGCAAGATTGTTGTCAGCCTTACAAGGTAGACAGACAGGAAACATGAACAGGTTAGCTATTTCTATTGTATTGTAAGGTTACATTAACAGAATGTTGGCTGCATCTCATTGCCCTATCTCCCAAGGTAAATTCCTATGCCTGACTAGTAGGTAATCTGAGGATCCTCTTGGACTTATAAGTCCTGCTCAAAAAAAGCAGCTAGCAATTGTGGGCAATGAGCATTTGCAGAGATTCACTTGGTAAGCCAGTTGCACCTGTTCCTGAATCAGAGTCCTTTCAGGCAGTCACTCATACCTTGGACACCTCACAGTTGTGTTATTGTAGTGTGCGTTAAATGGGGCTTGGAAACAGGAAGATACAGCCAGTCCAAAATGCAATGGCATGGGCAGTGGTGGTTTGTTTTGCTATCTGCATGTGTTATTATCATTTTGTAAAGTGCAGTGGTTGCCAATTGGCTTCTGGATGCAATTCAAGATGCTAGTTGAATCACCTATGCAATCTTTCATGGCATAGAATTTGGCTACTTGATGGCCTGCATGTTTAAGTATCTTTCAACCCATTCAGTGAGGTCACCTAGAGTGCTTTCTCAAACGTCTACTCTCCATGCAGGTAGTCCTCAACGTATGACCTCAAC
Source organism: Oxyrhabdium leporinum (assembly GCA_032468155.1). Lineage (NCBI taxonomy): Eukaryota > Metazoa > Chordata > Lepidosauria > Squamata > Cyclocoridae > Oxyrhabdium > Oxyrhabdium leporinum. Next base: position 503,417 of record JANHFL010001650.1, on the reverse strand, counting down.
TGAACCCAAAATTTATGTTGCTAAGTGAGACATTTGCTAAGTGAACTTGCCCCATTTTACAACCTTTTTTGTCATGGTTCTTAAGTGAATCACTGCAATTGTTAAAATAGTAACATTGAATCTGGTTTCCCTGTTGACTTTGCAGGTCAGAAGTTCGCAAAAGGTGATCAGATGATTTCAGATCATAGCAACTGTCATAAATGTAAGTCAGTTGCCAAGCGTCTGAATTTTCATCCTGAGACCATGCTGGATGCTGCAATGGTCATGCAAAACACTGTCATAAATCACTGTCTTTTTTTTAAAGTGACGTTGTAACTTTGAATGGTTACTAAATGAACTGTTGTAAATAGAGGACTACCTGTAATGCTGTTTTGCCAGCGTTTCATACTGCTCCCATCTTACTGACTTTTTACAAACTGTTAAAAACACGATTATTCTCCCAGACCTTGGGATATGGTGGTGGTTGAATCCCTTTGGTTCTTGGGTATTCTTGTACCCTCCTTCCCTCGTTCTAGTTGGTTGTATTTCCTTTTTTGATAAGCTATTAGAGTCATTGTAGAGTCGGGCAACCTAAAAATTGAATTAAATAAAAAATAACACTAATAAAACACTGTGTCCGTGTCTTCCAATAAGAACAATAAGATTCAAATTAGTATAAAGTATGTTCAGATTACCACTAAAATAAGTGCATACGTAAACATGCCATTCATGCCATTCAGTCTTTGTTTCCAGAAGATAAAACAGACTCTATCAGATCCAATTAACATACTTTCACCCCAAGTATTTTTGAATGACCTCAAACTATTTTATACCTTTGGCCTCATTGGTCCTATGGTAGAACCTTGAATTATCAGAGCTTAAAGTCCTGGTGGAGCTTATGCACAGAAAATCTATATACTGTATGTAGTGTAATATATACTGTATATAGGCTTCTCTGCTTGAGGAAATGATTTCATTGAGATACAGACACATGATCAGGATGGTCTTCTACAAGAAAGTTGAAAGGAAACGACAAGATTTTATTATGACTTCAGGAAAGACATCCCATTACATAACAGAACAAACAGGCATTGTCACCTCATGGAGATACTTCTACAACAATATAAAGAAAATGTTGCATTCAGCACATATTCCAAAATGAGTTTTCACTGATGACAAGGTTTTCAGCATTTGCCTCAATTATATAGTAAGAGATTTGTAGAAGCTTGGAGAACATAAGCAAATTTAACAGTGGCACCCATTTAGGTAGCAGATGAATTAACTTTTCATTTTTTCATATTTATTTATTTCCCGCTTTTCTTATTTTTATAAATAATTCAAGGCAGAGAATATACTTACTACTTCATAGTGGTGCAATGGTTAGAATGCAGTGTTGCAGACTACTTCTGCTGACTGCCAGCTGCCTGCAACTTGGCAGTTCAAATCTCACCAGGCTCAAGGTTGATTCAGCTTTCCATCCTTCCAAGGTGGGTAAAATGAGGACCCAGATTGTTGGGGGCACTATGCTGACTCTGTAAACCTCTTAGAGAGGACTATAAAGCACTGTGAAGCAATATATAAGTCTAAGTGCTATTGCTATTGCTGCTCCTTCCTTCTCCTTGTGCCCACAACAACAACCCTGTGAGGTGGGTTGGGCTGAGAGAGAGGGACTGGCCCAAAGTCACCCAGCTGACTTTCATGCCTAATGTGGGATTAGAACTCATGATCTCTTGGTTTCTAGTCTGGTACCTTAACCACTAGATCAAAGTGGCTGTCATTTCCTCCAAATCTGTTTATTGTACAGATGTAAATGTAATGTATAGAAGTAAATGAAGAGATGTAGAAATCAGGAAAGCCAATTTGGTCTAGTGGTTAAGGCACCAGACTAGAAATCAGGAGACCACGAATTCTAATCCTGCTTTAGGCATGAAAGCTAGCTATGTGACCTTGAGACTCTCTCTCAGTCCAATCCACCTTGCAGGGTTGTTGTGGGGAAAATAGGAAGAGGAAGGTGTGTTGGATATGTTCACTGCCTCGAGATATTTGTAGAAATAATAAAGGTAGGATACAAGTAAGTAAATAAATAGATAAAATACATTTTGTAACATGAGCAGTATTATCTCTCATCAAAATAGTTTTATTCATAGAATTATGATGCTCTGTATCATATGATGTCATGCACATTTAGATTCCATAATTATAATGTCCTTTTGTCTATTTTTCCAACATATTTCTTCCTCTAGACTTTTTGTTTATTTTTAATCTGTATATTTGATATGTTTCTCAGCTACTCAAATAGGCATGATCCCACAGTATTCAAGTATTTAACTGAATACTTGAACATAGAGGGGTTTAGTCTCTGAATGATTACAAGTATATATGCAACACAGAAGTGCTTTTATTTCAAGATGAGTAGGTTTTGCCTGTACCCATAAAATGCCACTTTAGCAAGTTGTCAATCTCAATTAAGACATCAGCATGTCAAACTAACAGGTATGGCAGGCAATATAGTCTATTTCTGAACTGTGTGTCAGGTGAAACAAGTACTAATTATACATTTAGCCAAATACGTCTGTTCAGAATTGCTTTAAAACTAAGGTTGGCACCAAGTTATTATGAAATGATAGTTTACCCTATTTTGGCTTCTGCCAAGTGGCAGGTGGCCTTGCAAATATGCAACTCAGCATGTTTTGTTTGTTCCCCACAGCTGTTCTGCCAATCAGTTTGGGATGGCTGTGACTAAATGCTAATTAGCTTCTGTTGATCTGCATAGGCGATCAGCTTCTCAGGATTCCTATTCTGATATGTAAAATTGCCAGTTGGAGGTGTGATCCTATGAGGACCTGAGGCGGACAGGATGGTGGGGCTACCGGTGCTGCTGGGAGCAGCAAAGGTGGGGATTGAATCCTCTCTGCTATGGGGAGAGAGAATCCAAAACAAAACTTCTGAGGAAGAATGAAGAGCTTCCTGCTCTTAATTTGTGGTTGACAGTTGCTGTCAGTAGAGTGGTAGCAAAGTCTCAGTGCTAGAGGGTGCTACCTCCTTTCTTTTCAGGGCTCACGAGAGCCTCCTCCTAGCCCTAATGAAACCAGGCATTTCACCATCTGGTCTGTGAACTGACACTGGCAGATACATTGACAATCATTCGGCAAGTTTGCTGTTTCGTGCAAGACCCATCCGCTGCTTGTTGGATTGTTGAAACCGAGCTTCAAAAATAAAGTGTTTTTGTTTTGTTTTCTCTTATTTTTAAGCTATGTGGGATGGGAAGATTACTATATTATTTCTTCTTTCTATTGGGTTTTTTTTTCCTTTCTGTTTTCATGCAAAAATTGGCTGGCTGAGTTTTGCTCTAGCTGCTACGTCTGCTGTAGAGGGAAATGGTTGGAAGATAGCCCCGTTGGGACCCCTGTGTTTAGTCTTTGCACCTGTATTTCATCAAGGAAAGGGGGGGAAATGATCTCACTGAGTAAACATTACAAAATAATTTTCAGAAATTTTTACTTGGCTTCGGCTTTAGCAGGATCAAGGCAGTGATGAAACAATATTTATTGGAAAGCAGTTGGAGCATCTGAGAGGACCAATTCTATTTTTCATTTGGTTTGATTGTTTGGGTTCAATCCTTCTTTTTAATATGACCTGATCAAATGTTGTGGGACAGTGAATATCTACAAAGAATACCCAGGTCTCTGTAAGCATTTACACATTGTTTCTAATATTTTACTTTAAAAAAAATCAGAGTTGGATTCAAAGGATGGAACAATTTGTACTGATTTGGCAAAATCCGAAAGTGTTCTTTGTCAGGAGTTGGGAAGGTTTTTTTTTTTAAATGATGCCAGTCTTCTATTCATGAGACTTTCTGTTCCAAATCACAACTAGCTTTGTTTATAGAGTTCGCTGACAAAATTAATATGGGGCCTCATTTTACTTTTGGGGGGCTAATATAATAAATGTGATGTAAGGACAATCAATGCTGTTTTAAAGGGCACCTAGAGGAGGGGCTTCCCTCCCCCTGCTGCACTTTCCTTTTTTGTCGTTGGAGGCCCTGAAAATTTCACCAAGTTCTGAAAGGAAATTAAATAGCCTTCATGACACAGTACCCTATTATGTAATAAAATATTTGTCCTCTTGACAATAAAATAAGACATAATGGACTCTATTCATGGAGCCTCAATGAATAATACAATCAAGTCAAGTGTGTAGTTAAATTAAAAGATGTCTGCTCATGAATCACAATTCCATATGAGATGTGGGAACTGTGTTTTTCTCAGACTTTCTTTTTAAAATAATAAATGGCACCCTAGGGCCAGTTCTTGACAGTGCAGGCTAATATATTCTGGGTTTTGGTCAAAGATCTGGAGAACCTGTATGAGGATCATTTTTGGCCATATAAAATAGTTAATGATAAGAAACTACTTGATCCCCCCCACACACACACACACACGCACACTGCAGGAAGTCAAAACATTTTTTTTAAAAAATGATGAGATTATATCACGAGCACAAGAGTGATGAAGTCCATAATTGTATCAATCAAGTTTTGTTAGAAAATCGTAACATGCCTGATGTGTTTCAGCCAGTTATTTTGTTGGCTAATCATTTTACAGAACAAACTGACATTGATGGTAAACTGAGTCTCAGATCGTACTTTGAAGAACACTGTTTCCTTTCTCTGCAGCTGCTGCCTTGTCTCCTTCAAGGGATTAATTACATGGTTGATCCATCCAATCAGAGATCAGACATCATCACAGAAGGAAATGAAAAGTAAACAAGTCAGCAAACTTTTTAACAGGGATAGCCAGAAAAAAAATATTTGAGAAAAATTGTGACTAGCTTCAGCTCAGCTCAAGTTTAAAGTATGGTTATTTTCATTATAATGCAATTTGGGTCAATGGAAATCAAAATAAGGTAATAAGTTACTTTAGACTCCTAGAAAATGCAGAACAGTTTTAACCTATTGTTAATACCTATCCTTCAAATTTTCTTGTCATGTCCTCATAGCAGACACATACAAAATCAGTTTGTAAGTTGTTATTGTGGATTGTACCAGGGTCCCCATTGAGATGTGACAGAGTGCAACATTCATCCCAGTTATAAAGGAAAAAAATATTAGGATTCAAAGGAAAAATATAAAATATAAAACTCTAACCAAATATATCTCAGCAGAGTACAGCTTGGGATGGGAGTGGGAGGTAGGAATTTATAAGTCCTCAGATCTTTGCCTTTCATTAATTAAATCCCTATCATGAAAGTTTGGCTATGAGATGCGGTCTAGCAAGAAGATCTCCTTTCATTGAGAGAGCCAAGGTGAGGTAAAACATGGCTTCCAACTCCTGACTGAATAAATTACTTTATTGTAGTCATGAACCATTACATAACAAAATAAGCACTTATAATTACAAACAATTTACTTATTTATTATTTGCTGGTGGGTTTTACACACTATGTAATAAAATTTTGCATCCTTTAAGGAGATCCATTTTTCTTTGTCATTGAGCAAATGGTACAAATTAACCATATCAGAGTGCCCCAGAAACTTAGATAAATACTCTAAATTGTTAGGCACACAACAATAATATTTTTATTCTAACTATAAACATGGTCAATAGTGGCAGAGACATAACATGTGAGTCTCTTCTAAGGATATAGTCCTGCTTACCATGGACCTTGAAATCTATTTAAGGCATTTTGATCTAGGATTCTTGTTTTCATACAACAATTTGTTTTTCCAATAGATATTTTGTCTTGTCTCTCTCCCCACCCATCCCAACTGAGCCAAAAGACTGAATAATGGATCTCTCTCTCTCTCTCTCTCCCCTCTCTCTCCCTCCCTCCC